>JAOUZG010003378.1:2637333-2677973 GCA_026289955.1 Argiope argentata
TTGAAATAATTTATTAATTTTCCTTTTCTTTGCAGGTCATTTTGCGTGGCAATTTAAGCAATCATTTACATTCATGGCTGAATAGGGAACTTTTTTTACACATTGTTCGGTGATTTTCTTCGAGATTTTTCATCAAGGATTTATTAATTAGACGCCTATAACCCTAAAATCCTTAGTAATAATTGCTTTTAAAGTGCATGTTTCGAATGCATTTCACGTAGAAGTTATCTTAAATAGGTAATGTCAAAAGTTTCGAAAGTTACTTAATTTGAAGTTGTTTAATAGCCTCTGCTCCCTTAAAAGGAGAATTGAAATCAATTTACTGAGAAAATATCTATACAATACGAAAATGTTCCACTTGTTCCATTTTTAATACCTTCATTAATATTAGATCCAATAAGCTATACGAGTAAAAGAGAATGCAGTTAATGAAACCGCGTAAAAACATACATAGGGCAAAAAAATTACAAGGGATTTTAATATCTTGTCCAAACATTGTAACCTGATAATGATTCTTCTGTTTTTATACATATTTTTAAAGTTTACAGACACAATAACATGTTCACAAAATATATTTTATATCTTCGCAACGCACTTATGTATGAGCGCAGAAGATAAAAAAAATTATTGTTAGCGACCTGACTTGACAAGACTTGCATTCGGAGTTCATGTAATTTTAGAAAAGAATTTACAATTTAAATTCCGTAGGAAATAGCCTGCACAACTCAGAAATTAAAGTCACAGCAAAACCAGAGTGCTTAGAAAATATTTGTCGAATGTAAATTGATAAACAAATCATCACACACACTAGCACTTATTATTTGAGAATCGAATAGGATAAACTTTTCAAATTTTAGAACTTCGATTCATTTCCATAAGTTAAGTACAAAGAATAAGAGGTAAGAAATAGATCTGCTTACATCTCGATACGAAAGCAAAATTTTTTCTTTCTCTAGTTTGACTCTGAGATTTTGATAAGGATTTCTTTGACACGTTCCTTTAGGATAGGGAAATTTAGGTAATGTCAAAAAATGTTGCAAGGATTTTTATCTAATATATAATTTATCTTTATTTAAGTCTCTCAACAAATCAATTTACCCTTATGAACTAAAACTAATTAAAATCAGTAACTGTCAAGATTTTATAATATTCTTAAATCCAATTAGAGAGGGATAAAAAATTTAAAAATTTATATTCATGTCAAAGGGAACGAATTCAAACTTTGTTTTTTTATTCTAAAATCTCATACAAAATTTACAAAAATACTGTAATTAATCAACTTATAAGCATTAATGAAATATGCAACTAAAAAAATTCAGTCATAAATCGAATCTGGAGCTTAATAAATTATCTTACTTTTAATAATATATCTCCTCTATCTATGAAATTTTAATTAATAACTTTAACATGCAGTTCAGGATTGCGTATTAGACTACATACTTGGCGCAACTGTAAATTGGTAAAGAGACATCCCATCCACAAGATCTATTATTTACCTCGAAAATGCATCTTTTATCCAGAATTCAAAGATCGCAATTGATGATCGTTTCCTTTATAACTTTTTCAGTCGTCCTTTTATATAAAAAGTTTCTTATTTTAACTTCTTTCTTTATATCTTCTTTTTCGCTAAAATTATATAATTTTTTATGAAATTCCTATCATTATTTTGATCGCACATCTCAACAATTTAAACAAAATCATCTGACAATGTCCCGAACAATATTGTAACTTGGTTCATCCTAAAGTAGCAGTAAGTATGTTTGTTCAATCTGTAAAGTATGTATTTTTCTTTAATATATTTTATGTCTGTTTTGCATTCCTATTCACACTTATAGCAATTCCTTATGAAGGCAATATCTTTTCACTTAATTATTCAGTGCTGTTTGATAAAAAAACAGCCACAATTCCTTTCTAAGTTAGAATTGATTCCATCCATTGCTGAGAAATTAATCGCTTGTTTTACCTTTATTATTGATCGGTGGCTCATTTCTCCAGTGTTCCTTTAATTGCAGTATTTTTAGAAGTTGTACCATTTGTGTTTTACATTTTCTCCCGTCTTTATCCAGATGTTTTGATGTTTTGTCACTTTTCTGGTTGATGGTTCAAATGGTTGATGAAGATCTATCCGATATCTTCAGAAATTAATTGCATGAGATACATTACAATAGAAAATATTTCTATCAATTATGTACATAAAACAGGAATTCTTCTGCTGAAGCCTTTATAGATGCATGAGGAATATGGCTGCCTATTTGGGCATCTGATTTGGCTATATGATAATTTGGCAAATTATACCTATTTGGGAAAAATGATAATAATTCAAATGGTCTCTGTCTCATAAAGAGTTCCAAACAAAAATAATAAGAAGAATGAACGAGAAATTATGTTTCTCTTCTTCCAAATGAATAATATAATATATTCAAAAATTATGTTACAAATGGGATCTATTAAAATGGTTTCATAATAAAGAGAAGTTGAATACTTTTTAAATATAGAGTTGAATTGCTTCAAATAGTCAAAATCTACATCTTGGAGCTATCAGTTGACAGTTACCAAATATTTTTCATTTCTGAACTTCTGTCATATTTATATGCTTTAAATGATTAGATTATAGTTTTTAAATTTAAAACTTCACCTTCAAGTATCTCAGAGTGGAGACTTCTTTAATATTTTCTTTAAGGCATTTTTTCCCCTTTAACAGTAAATTTCTGTAGCTATTAAAAAAATGAAGAATGCCGTTCCTTTCGCAGCTCAATCACTGAAATTTTACTTCTTTTCCAACATATGTATGTTATTTGAATTGGTTGCCATTAAAGACAGTTCATCTATGGAATCTCTACTCCTTCTGGGGGCATTTTTTAATTTGTCTTCGATTAGGTTTGTTGCTAATAAGAAAAAGACAAACTATGCATCTCAAAAACTTGATTACAGAGTTTTTCTTCGAACTGCCTAAAAATTACTGCCCTGCTTTTCTTCCAAATGCAATCCTTATTTCAATTAAATTTTCAATTAATACGATTTACTTCAATGTGTTCTGAATTAATTTATTCGTCTACTTAATTAATTTATTCGTCACTGAAATTAATTTATTCGTCTACTCTATATTCTACACGTATCTTACAATAAATTATTTCTGTTTTCAAGAAAAGTATACTAAATGGAAAAATTGAGAATCATCTTGGCGCATCTCATGGATTTTTATCACGTGTAATGTGTTTTCCTTTTAAGTATCAGAAATGTAGTAATTTGCTGTTTCTAGATTAAAAAAACATTGTAAATGAAAGAATAGAGACGCTTGTGTGCAAGAAAGAATTCTGACAGAGCCGACCCCCCAAAATAACTTAAAATCAAGAACTTTATTTGCGTTATTACCCTTTATAGCTAAATATTTCATATAATTAATTGATATTTCTAATTACTAAATAAAAATGTTTATGATCTACTCATAACTGAATACAGCATCTCACCAAAAGTATCCAGACACCCCTTAAAAAGTAGGTTTTGTGGTTGACGCAATTTGATGCCTAAGCGAAAGCTATTAAAGCGTTAGTAGTGGATTGCCAGGTCGTATTTATGAGTTGGTGAGGCAATGGGTGTCAAAGAAGTGAGTTTGATCGTGGCTGTATAGTAGGATCTTTGTGAAAAATCAGTTCTTGAGATTGCAGATATTCTACAGAAGCCTAAATCCACTGTGAATGATGTAATTATGAAGTTGAAACGTCGAGGCAGTGAAACTGTAGAAAAGAAAATCTGGTAGACCGAAAAAACTTAGTAAACGCAACCACAGAACTCTGAAAAGGTAGTGAAACAAAATCGCGTCCTCTTTAAAGGGAAGTTCTCAGGAATTCCAAAGATCATCAAGCTTTAGTATTAGCAGCAGGACTGCTCATCGAGAATTCAAAAACTTGGGATTCCGCGCAGGAGCCGAACTTTACTCCATAGAATTTGACTCGATAACAAAGGTGCATTGTTGGACTGTGGAGATGTTTAAAACAGTTTTTTGGAAGGATGAATCTTGTTTTACAGTCGGATGGATGAGTCTGCGTTTGGCGGATAACCGGCGAATGTTTCTTTAGTGACTGCATTGTGCCAACTGTTCAGTTTGGTGGTGGAAGCATAATGGTGTGAGGGTATTTCTCGTGGCTTGTCCTGCGTCCGTTAGCTCTTGTGGTTTGAAACATGAACATGAGATGTATGTGGACATTTTGGAAAATTCTGCACTTCCAACTCTATGGCAATATTTTGGGGCCAATTTCTCTTCCAGCAGGATAACTATCCTATTCACACATCAAGGCTTACACAGACGTGGTTTAACGAAATGGGGATTCAAAAACTGGACTGACCTTCTCAGAACCCATATCTAAATCCCATAGAACACCTTTGGGACGAAATAGACCGCAGCCAACCTAATCGACCATCCCCACTGCAAACTCTCTCTCTTCAGCTCTGCTGGACGCCTGGAAGTCAATTCCTGTAGCCACCAATCAAAAACTGGTGGTAAGTCTTCCCAGACGTGTGCAGGCTGTCATCGATGCAAAAGGAGAGCCAACATCATATTCATGTGTACCTCAGTACTCTTCGTACCAATGGGTGTCCGGATAATTTTGGCAGATAGTGTATAATCGTTAGTGTATATCGCTCACAGTCAGTGTAAATATGCCCTTTTAGGGTCCAAGATGTTTTTTTAACTAGCAAAATGATTAGACAAATGCCAAAATTTTTCATTTCAATCTAGATTACCATTTCATTTAATCAAAATTTGTTTCAGTAATGACATAATTTTCATAATTTTGGGATTAAAACTATTATTTAGTATTATGTAATATTGCATTAAAATTAGTATTTAACAAAGGCAGATTGAGCTAAATTACATAAATTGTCATGTCCTATTATGATGGAGTTAGACACTCATTTCCTCATTTTTGGTTCGATTTTCAATTATCGGGATTTCAGATACTCTTCTTTACATAGAAAATTTGCTTTTTAATTATTGAACTTTCTGCTGACGGATTGCGTCTAAAAAGTTGGATATCTACAATTTTAAAATAAAAACCTTTGACAAAATTCCATTCGTCTAGAATTTTTTCTTTTAGTTCTTTAGTTATCACATTTACAGACCGATTGATTGATAAATATAATTCGAAAAATGTGTACTGTCGAAAGTCCTAAAACAAGGAGTTTCAAGAAGGAAATCAAAAGAGAGACTTTTTGATTATTGAAGTTGTCTGAAACATATTTCAGGCTCAATTTTTTGTTTCAAATAATATTCATTTAACTGAAAATTCAGCAGAATTTTTCTGTGCTCATATAAGTAAGCAATATTTCGACGACGTGAGTTTTAATTTTTAAAAAATATATTTTGAAAAAGAAGAAATCGGCCAAGTTTCCGGAAGATCGATCCGGAGTTATTTAAATTGGTCTGCGGCCGCCCACTCTTTTTTTTTTTTTTTCAATTAAATGGCGAGTGAAATGCCCGGACACTATCATGAAGGACATTATGACTCTGCGTGGGAGATAGACCCATATAAACCTAGAAATGACCTTGAAGTTAATGACGTTACAAAAGAAGGAAAGCGGGAAGCACCGATCTTTTTATAAAACATTTCACTTTTGAAAGGATAGAAAATGAGTTGTTTGGTGTGTGTGTTTATCCTTATTTCTAATAATATCATCATCTTGGGGTGGGAAAAAAGTGGAAAGAATTATGAATGTTTTTAAAATGCATTTTATGTAGAAAAAATTACAAGATCTTCAGTTTTTAACTTATTTACAAAATCAGATTTTTTTAACTTAGTGACAAGACCTTCAGTTTTTTTTTTACTTAGTTAAAGAACTGTAAACTTTTAATTACTGTGTAATTTTAATATTCAAATAATAAAGAACAATCTTAAAATACAAAAAATTATCTTTTCAGAGATACTTTTTGGATTTTCCTCTTGAAGTTAGTGAGAGGAACGCTGTTTATTGATCAACAATCACGTGAGGATTATAAGTATAAAGGTTGCTGCAATGTTGTCTTATCAATAGACTTTCAGTACTGAAAATTAAATGTATCTTGTAACAATGCAATTTATTGTTGAATTTTAGCCTTTTATTTTTTACTTAACTTCGTAGCATGTCTAGATACCTTTAAAGTAGTTATCAATATTCTTTTTGAATAGCGGTTGTTTTACTCAATTACTTTGTTAAGCTGAATTTAAAACTTTTTTTCATGTTTAAAGAAATAATTTTCCATTCTTAATTATCTAGTTTATGAGTAAGTCATTTAATCCCTATTTTCATTTATTTGATTATCGGCCTTTTTTTTCTGCAACATAAAATGATTTTGTTGCAGCTTCAACTAATTTTTCGAAATGCTTCACTTGGAAGTGCCTTTCATCTTCTGCTATCTTGATTGGAACGTTCCTTGAAAAGCTTCCCATTCATCCCATATAATGATGTGGGGTTCTATTTAAAACTCTCCTCTTTCAAATTCATCGAAAAAAAAAACATCGTCATTCACAGGATCCGCGGTGGTCCAGGGATCCAGGTTCGAGATTCAATTCCAGGCGCAGAAGTGAATGCTAAATCCCTCATGTCTTCTCACTGGTGGGGTATTGAAATTTGGAAAGAGGTTGCCATATCAGGGGTCGTTCTCTTCATCTGATTGCGATTCAAGGTTATAGTAGATAGATTCGTGAGTTGTCAATGTGGTAGGGATAAGCATTTTGTTATCCCTGTAGACTACTCTGAGCATGTAAGCCCAGATGAGACTTCGTTTTGAGGAATTTCATTCCACAGAATGCTTGAAAACACTTCTATAAATTTATGATACTCACTACCTAAATTAAAATACATAATTTTATGTCTTCTACTTCTCTGCAGTATTTTGCTGCGTATAAAAGCTTCCAAAATTATTCGAAGAGAATTATATAATCCTTTTACAAAAAATTCAACTCAAATCTTCAATGTTTAGTTTTTACAGAAGCATTCGTAAATTTCACCATCTTGAATTTATTCAACCAGATTTTCTGAAATCTCGGCAGACAGTAATAATCGTTCTTCAGTTTTTTTTCTTTTTTTGCTTATAAATAATCCATTTGTTTAATTTGGCATATTCGTGATATTTAGTTCCATAATAATGTCATTCTTTCTAATATAAATAATGTAATTCCTTTTATAATTTCAATATTTCAAGCAAAATAATCTTTATACAGGGATGAAGTTTCTCTCCTCATTTCCTCTCTTTTCATTTATTACATTTTTGTCATTGATTGTTCCACCAATGCGCTCAACTGAATTTTTTTTTCTAGCAATCATGTCACTGCAATTTCTAAGGCAGTTACGCAAAAAGAAAGGTATGTGTTTCATTTCAGTTATTCTATAAGTCTATTGCTATAGATAATAAATTTCATCTATAATATTCATTACACAATACAGATTCAGTTCCTCACGAGCAGAGCATTCATTTCTTTCAACTGTTTCTGAAAGGAAGAAGTTGCCATCGAAAGCAAAATTTTTTTTATGAAGTGTTAGAGCTAGTTTGGTTTAGAATCTTTTTCCATCGTGAAAAAAAATTTCATAGGCCTAAAGTTTGAAAATAGTTTAAACTAAACATTATGCTTTAAGAGCTGCTAAAAAAATGAAACGTTTGATGAACCACGAAAAAAATGAATATTTTCTGAAGAAGTATTATTTCATTGTAGAAGAGTAATTTGTTGTTGACTACGGAGTAACTACTTTCGAATCAGAATATAAGATTTGATTTTTAATTTCCACACAGAACCATCAAAAACCACTTGCTCTTTTAAATCTCCGTGCTTCCTCTAGTGATTTCAGTAAATAGTTTTTAAAAATTATTAAGTGACTTAAAAGAGAGGTGAATGTTAATAATTCAAATCATCATAAAATTCAGAATCATTAAAACTACATAAAGAAAAATAAGAAAAATAAAATAAACCCTGCATTTGTAATGTCGCTTTTTTTATTTCAAACTAACTGGCCAACTACACCTTTCGAATTTTCCTCGATTAGTAACTACAGAAAATGGCACAAATCAGCTTCGCATAAAACTAGAATAAACTAGAATTCGCATAAAACTAGAATTAAAGACTAGAATATTTAGGTTTTTCTCTAATTATCTAAAAATGAGCAAAATATTGCAGTAAGTTTTCTAATGAATTGGTATGAAGTGAGATATTATTAAAACAGAGAGACGACTTTACCACAAATTATAGTATATTCTTATTATTTCGAACCCGTAAAACCGCTTTCCTGTGCTGTTTGTCTCATAGTAAGGAAAAGCGTTTCGTAGATAGATAGCTCTAACAGAGGTTAAATAAATGGAATGTTTTATCACAAATTTGTTGACCATTTGGCTACACAAATGAAAGCTTTTGAATATACAGGAGTCTTGTCAATGTGTCTATTAGGAGCCAAGATATCGAATCCTTTTAGATCTTTCTATGCCCTCCCACGGGAGCTATAAAAGTGGAGATGTACATACGAGAAATAATAGTTGAGTGATTTCTCTCCTTAGAATGCTGACGCCCAGCAGTTCTCTCTAAGCACTTTGCACTTTTCGGTTATTTAGTAGCGATTAGCTACTTGAGTATTGCTGATTTCTGAGAGGGCTATTTTTGTGTATGTCTCAGCCCCGTTTTCTTATAGAATAATAATTTTCTTATATAATAAGTCTGCATTATCCATTACTGAGTTTGTTTGAAGGTACACTCACAAGATAGATTTTCCATAACATTATATACGAAACTTTATTCTCCAAAAAAACCCGAAATACACTTGCCTTGAACGAGAAAAAGAGAAAATGTATGTGTTTGTTACTTATGGCACTTGCCGTGGACAAGCCCCCGCTTATACAGCAGCAGATTTAAGCCAAAAGGAGCGTCTCTTGTTTTCGAAGTAGCGCCAACTAAGGCCAAGAGTACGACTTAACTACACAATCACCACATTTGCTTGCACAGCCCCTTTTTACCGGGGTCAGTCACACAGTCACACATCTCACAGCACACAGAAGAACTTCCATGCCGAAGCCGGGACACGAACCCGGGACTCCAAGAACACGAGCAAAACGCTCTATCTCTGTGCCAGAAAGCCAATTGATTGTTACAACAAACTCCCTCTGGAAATAATCGGTTGGTAAAATGAATGATGCATGAGGTCATGCATGAGGTCAAAATGCATGAGGTCATGTTAGATACAGAATGAAAATCCTTCAATAATTAAAACCTTGCAAATAGTGCAATAATAAATGTTGCAAAAAGTGCAAAAAATTTGAATTACTTTAATTTTAAGAAATAATTACCATCTTATTTTTTTTCATAAATATGTACATCATTTAGGAGTAACATGGAAAAGTATCTCAGAGTTATTTGAAAAATGTCTAGAACCTTTAGATGTACTGTAAAAACAATTTTTCCATCCCTCATTTCACGCATTTATTCAACTTGACTTTCATATTAAAAAGGGAAATTTTCCCCTTATTTCCGAACACATCGGATTTCTCAAATTCTCTATATGTATGTAAATTCGTTTCTCAAATGTATTCTCGTTAACAATACTGTATTTTAATAATTTCAAATCTAATTTTTATCAAGTGATTGAACTTAATTTTAATTTCACAGTGAATTTGAGAAAAGGACGTTGATTCCAGGATTTCAAAACATTTCGGGGAAAAAACACCGTAAAAGTGGAAAATAATCAACAAGAAAAACCTACTTTAAAATGTTCGAATAAAAAAATGTTTTTAAAGAAACTTTTTTATTAAATTTTGTCTCATTGTTTTTATTCATTTACAGTATAACTAAACAAAACCAAATATATATTTTCCTGGTTGCCATTTTACAATGAACATTTTTGTAGCCAACCATATTACCAAAGATTCCAGTTTCTTTCGAAAACCTTTCGTTGGAAAACGAATATAATATACACTGAAGTAACAAAAGTCATGGGATGACTGTTAATATCGTGTCAGTCCTCCTTTTCCCCGGCGAAGTGCAACAACTCGACGTGTCATGGAGTCCACAAGTCGTTGGAAGTCCTCTGCAGGAATATTGAGCCATGTTGTCTGTATTAAGACGTCCATAACTGTGAATGTGTGGATGGTGCAGGAGTTTGGGCATGAACGGACCGTTCGATAATGTCCCATAAATGCTCGATGCGGTTCATATCGGGCGATATAGGTGGCCAGATCATGCGCTGGAATTGTCCAGAATGTTCTTCAAACCAATCGCGAACAGTTCTGGCCCGGTGACATGGCGTATTGTCATCCATAAAAATCCCATCGTTGTGTGGGTACGTGAAGTCCATGAATGGCCACAAGTGATCTGCAAGCTGCTGAATATAACCATTTCCAGTCAATGATCGGTTCAGTTGCACCAGAGGACCAAGTCCATGCCATGTAAAAACAGCCCACACCATTATGCAGCCACCACCATCTTGAACAGTGCCTTGCTGACAGTTTAATTCCATGGCTTCGTGGGGTCTGCGCCACACTCGAACTCTACCATCAACGTGTAACAACTGAAATCGTGACTCATCTGACTACGCCACGGTTTTCCACTGGTCTAGGGACCAGTCGATATGCTCACGAGCCCAGGAGAGTCGCTGCAGGCGATGTCGTGCTGTCAGTAAAGGCACTCGCGTCGGTCTTCTGCTGTCAGAGCCCACGGAAGACAAATTTCGCCGCACAATCTTATTGGACGCGTCCCTCGTACGTCCCACATTGATTCCTGCAGTTATTTGACGAAGTGTTGCGTGTCTATTAACATCTATAAACATTGACCATTCTACACAGACGTCGGCGGTCTCGGTCGTTAAGTGCAGGTGGTCGCCCACTGCGCTGTCCATGATGGGATGGGATGCCCCATCATGGTCATCATCAAAGTCAGTTAATTCTCGTCATGCCGCCATAAATCTGTTAACCTGTTCACGAAATAAAACGAAAAACCTGTTCACATGAATAACTTGAACCCAAATGAAAGCTCTGGAAAACGAACTGCGCATTTATACTTTTTCGCTGCGATACTACTGCCATCTGTATATTTTCATATTGCTATCCCATGACGTTTGTCACTTCAGTGTATAGTAACTAATGCCTTTGGACTTTGCATGCACTAAATGACTTTGGACCTTGACTCAAATTTTTACAATATGAGATGAATGTCCTTATCAAGTTCTATCAATCCCTATTAAGATTGCGTAAATTCAATCGAGCAGCTGTCCAAATTAAGATAATCCTAAATGGCTACTGGAATGCAATTTAGCACTGAAAGTGTAAACATATAACGAATTTTTTTAGTTAAATACGTCAAAGAGTTAATCGTTTGTTTTTCTATTGTTTTACATGCACATAAAAACGATCATTAAAAATTCGACTTAGATAGATAAAATTCGGTATAGAATCTTCGGTACCAAATCTTAGTTCTGCTTGAAATTTTGACATTAATCGGTTGAAAAAACAGGTATTACCTTTGCATTTTTTCATTATATTAGGAAGCACAAAATTCTCATACGCAAGATTCTGAAAATAAAAAATGGCGACCACGGCCTTGCCCAAGATCCTCGATTTGACAGACGCCTTTATTAAAGAGTATGATAGAAAGTTTCGAGGAGACCCCTTCTGTTGAACAAAACTAATAAATTTATTAAGAATAAATATCATATCAAAGAAAAACAATTTGCAAAAAATATTAATTTAACTAAACAGATATTTTTTACAATTTAACAGTATTAAAAAAATTTGTAATAACAAAATTTCTCACATGTTAGCAACTAATAATCTTATTAAAAGTTTAGCCACTAACGATTTTCCCAAAAATTATTGCAACTTACAATCTTTAATAAGAGAGAATTTAACTAATTTTAGAAAATTAAAACAAAACTTCCATTTTATTCCCTTGGACCTTAACCGTAACTTAATAGATGGCACCGCATGTACTTATTAGACGATTTTTTCTGAACAACATATGGTTTAAAACACGGTGGAATTTGAGCTGGTTCGACGAGGTAAAATGCTACTGATGGGTTTTGAAAAGCTTCAGACCTTTTCGAGTCCTATGTATTCGGATTTTCTAAATGACTGTGATTTGATTGGGTTTGAACATTCATCTTTTATTCTAAAAACCGTTTAGTGAAATTAATTTGCTTGTTTTTTTGTACTTTTAAGACGGGTATATTTTGTTTTGTTTTGAGACTATGTTGTTTTGTTATGTATGATTTAAACATTTTTTGTTTTGATTGATTTTAAGTTTTTGTATTTCTGTGGTACTGGTTATTTCCAAGACCTTATTTTCCTGGATTTTTCAGTTTCTTTTTAATTTCATTTAGATTATAAAAACTTATAAAATTATTTTGTTTTGTTTTGTAAGTTTTGGTTTCGTTTTGTGTGATTTAAACTTTTTCTGGTATATTTTTTACTTTAAATTTATTCTTTTATTTTTGTGATACAAATTAATTTCAAAAACCTCTTTTTCTTGGGATTTTTGGGTCACGAGATATCAATATTTTGACTTCCTTTTTTTAATTATATCAAACATACAGCAACTTTTTTTGCTAATTACCTTTTGTTTAATAAATGTGATTTATAAATAAGTCACACTTGTTTTGCATATGACTCTTTCTTTTCCTGAACTTGCATTATCCTTAATTTATGGACATAAGTGTAGTTTTATCCCCAACAAAGCTTCAAAGTCTTATTCCCTTTCGAGTAAGCAAATCTTCATAAAATATGTGAAATTACGTGTAGTACATCTATGGCATTAATTTTAACGCTAATCTTTTTTTGAATAATGGATATGCATGACAGGATATAATAGGCAGGAAACATCCTATATGGAGAATCAGAAAGATAACTTTAATGATTGCACAGATTTCGCACAATTCAGCTTTTTAAATTTTCATTACTTTTTTTTAAAAATCAAACGAGTTTATTTGTCATTTTAGCAGAAAAAAGAAGTGGTTCAAGAATTATTGTGTAGTTAATAGCAACACACTTCATGATATTTCATCTCCGTAACATCCTGCGTCAAGGAAAATTAAAGCCCCCACATCCAATAATCCATGATTCTCAGTGCTAGCAGAACGCTTTGAGCACCTTCCTATGAGAGAGTATTGCCGCATGAAAAATCGATGGGCATGCTTCCAGCAAAAATTATTTTCCGTTAATCGAATTGGATGCCATTATTTCTTTGAGCATTTTTATAGAAAAGTAATGGTAGCACTCAGTGGCGGATATTGAAAAGATCAGACCAGAGGCGCTGAAATATTTTGAAGCTCTTGCTAAATAAACTATTTTGAAGATAAGAAAGACGCATGAACTGAACTTAGTGAGCTTTTAACTTTAACTTCCTTTTAAATTCTAGTAATGTTCTATAATTTGCAGATAATTCCTATATTCTATTTAATGTATCGGAAGCTGTTATTTCTTCCTATTGGTACAGAGAATATATTTTTAATGACACACTTTATATCTGTATCATTTTTAAATGTCTCTATGTCATTAAATCTTGCGCGCGATCGATTAGAAAATTATTTTTAGAGCATATATTAATTAGCAAACATCTAAATATTTGATAATAAGGTTTCTTTCTCTTAGATTTGTACACATATAATGGAATGGGTATCAAAAATGCACTTCCTTTTCATGCTCTGATGAGTGAAGTGACAATCTCAATTTTTGTTACCAAATAGAGTGAAATAACAAAGCTCAAGCATTGTAATTTTATGTTGTTGTTACTTATGGCACTTACCATGGACAAGCCCCCTGCTGATACAGCAGCAGATTTAAGCCGAAAGGAGCGTCTCTTATTTTTGAAATAGTGCCAACTAGGGCCAAGAGTACGACTTAGCTATACACTCACCACATTTGCTTGCACAGTCCCTTTTCACAGGGTCCCACATCTTACAGATAGCACACAGAAGAACAACCCTGTCCGAACTGGGACTCGAATCCGGGACTCCCAGAACACGAGGAAGACGCAATACCTCTGTGCCAGAAAGCCGGCCCATGCAAATGTTATGATCACTTGCAACGCAACTAACTACCTGACCAGGGAAATGGCAAACAATTCGATTTTCGTAATCACTTTCATAATGCACTACGAAACATATGCATTACTGTAATCCTTAAAAATTGTGTATCCTATTTTAAAGATATTCTATAAATTAGAGAATTTGAAATCTACGCCATCTTCCTGCAGAAAGCTGGGAACTAAAAATGCGAATTCCAATTTTGTCAAGAATAAAATTTAGACATCTACTAATAAGCCATAAAAGGTTGCTGGAAAACTAAAGCGGCATTGAAAAATGTACATCATTTAATGTTACTGCCATGAAACTGCTACCATGCATTATAACCACAACCGGACCGTAGAGAATTTATGGTTTTCTTTGTACGACTAAAAAGAGGAACAAAGGAGAGAACTGAAAGATGTTTTAGTTGAGTGAAATTCAGCCACCAAGAGAGCTAAAATAATCATAGTCTCCATTGGGTACTGATTTGATGCTCGTAGAGGCGAAACGAGCTTGTTTAGAAAATATTAAAGAAATCAGAATTTCAAACCAGAGAAAAAGGCAGCATATTATACTTCTCGGTGTAGATAATAAATCTTACAAAGATCATCTACCAAAAAGAATTGCTGAAAATATCAAATTCATTTTAATATACAAGTGCTTGGGCTCATCTTCTACACAAAAGAAAGAAATTGGGTTTCGTCATTTGATTCTAAAATACGCAAAATAACCTTTGAAAAGCGATATTTATTCTTTGAGAAGTCAAGATACAGATTTGATGCCGTCATTTTGGGCACAGCATAAAGAAACATCCAAAATCATAAGAGATAGGGATTGGATGTAAGTAGCCAACAAATATATGCAGCAAAATAAATATAAGTTAGGAAAAGTAAACAAGTAGTACAAGGTGCAAATTGTTTTGAGTTTAACGAGAAGTTAGGAATAAATTTTGTTATTCATTAACATTTATTTAATAAATCTGTTTGAGTAACTTCGCTCCTTTCATGGATTATGGGGATCTTAATTTAATGTTAAAAAGTTTTGAGCTGCTCGAAGAATTGAGATTATAAGCACTAGAAATGAGAGAATCCGTATTTCCTCTCTCCAATATTCATCTAAAAGATTTAATACCTTTATATATTATTTTAACTCTAACTATAAATTTTACGTTTTATAGAAAATAAGTCTAACATTACTTCCTGTTTCAGAAATTCTCAAATTAGTTTAATAAAGGTTTATTTTCAGTATCACCATAATAGATGCAATTTAATACTGGAATTATCTTATATTGGTCCTTTCGGAACATTTGAGCTTGTTCTGGCCGCTTTAATTCCATATTCTGAAGTTGAATTTATGGGTTTGAATACAATTCTCGTAGAGTTGTGCACTATTTTACGACAGAAAAAAATTAATCATTTGTAATAATCTCGGACAAGATGCTAAAGAGCTCTCTAGATTTCTAACAATCTTAATAAACTTATGAGTAGACCGCTTGATTTTATTTTATAATATTAAAATATACGCTTTTGATTGCCAGCTCTCTTCAAGAAGATGGACTTTCAAGCTCTCTATAGAACTTCTTAAAAATAGAACACATGATTATTAGAGATGACAGTAATGCATATGCTTCATAGTGGATTGTGAAAATGATTAAGAAAATGCATTCGCTGCACAAAACGGTAATTGCAACACAAATGCTCGTTACATTTTAAAAATATTCTTTCATGTCTTTCACAACCCAGTTCCCATCTTCTCTAGCATTGATATCTTTTTACAGTTGCCAGTTCTTTCTTTCTCGAGTGAAGTTTTAGAATGAGAGTTCTGTGAAACAAATTCTACTTATATGACTACCTTCGCTGGAAACACCATCCTTTTGTTCGAGGACATGGAATATTTTTCGCGTTTCCGCTTGTATCTTGACAACGATGATAGTCACGATTAAAAGCAATTCAAATGCCGTATTGCATTTAACCATAAAATATTTTGTTTTGTAACAATTTGTGTTCTTTTAAGTATCCAGCCAAAATTATTTTTTAGAAAACCCTAAATAAATGTAAACACCTCCACCGGAACATCATATAAAAGCGATAATCATCTTTTGCAGTTAATTATGAATTTCTATAAATAATAATATGCATATATTTCTCTACCCTCTGGGGCCCAGTCTTTATATAATTATCTGCTCGTGTACATTGTAAATATATTAATATTTTCTTCCAGAGTGGCTTTGAGGAAACAGGATAGGAAAATAATTTTCTGCAATCATTTCCAAATAAAATAAAAAGAATGAATGGGAACTTTTTATTTATTTTTTCATAAGTATTTGGCGGGGGCCAAGTAATATCCTGTCGTTTGCCGATGCCATTAAGGATGTCTTCTTTCTGTTATGGTACCATTTTCATAGAAACGTTATTAGTACTAAAGTGCATAAAAATAAAACCCAGACGCAGAAGAATAAAAAAAATTTTCAAAATGAGGTCGTCTTTACTAATAGCGGTCATTCCTCTATTACAAACAGCATGATAAATAAACGGAAGTTTGGAAATGTTAATTTAAAACAGAATTAGAATGAAAGTGGAGTTAATGAAAGACAGGTGAATCTTTGAAAAAGATTCGATAAATCAGAATGAATTTAATAATGGAAATCTAAACCTATTCAAAAGAAATACGGCCTTACTTTTTAAAACCATTACTTTGGTTTTTATATATATTTATAATATGCAAAATAAGTTATGAGTTAATCTATTCACTGCATACGAGATAAATGTTGACCCTTTAAGTATGATTAGGCATATTTATGAATAGTAAATCGAATGCTCTTTCACCTCCGAAAAGATCATTTTAATGCTTTGTCATCAATAAGAAACAAATGTTGTTTCAGTATTTCCTCGTTGATTAAAAAAATATTAAAAAAGACAAGTTTTTAAAATTTGCTTTAATTTGAACAAAGGGTTTTCTGCCAAATTCATTTAGAAAAATCTTTTCCTGTATAGGAGGATTTTTCATTATTTTCAATGATCATTTTGTTCTTAAACAAGAAATCGTCTGTTCATCTGTTTTCATTACTTATTAAAATGTTGTCTTTTAATCGCAGCTCTTCTGTTCTTAATTTCTTTACTTCACTTCCTTCATTCTTCGAAAAGGGATGTTCATTGGTTCAATTTATTATAAACAATAGATTAATTCATCTAATCATGTTGAAAAAAGAACAATTAAATTTATATTATTTCCTATGAGGCATAATTAGTCAACAAACTAACTGAAACAATATCCAAGAGTTTTCCGATTGATCAAGTTGTATCAGCAAATTTAGAAGTTCGTAGCCTTTCCAATTAATGCAGAAATGGAAATTACAATTTCTTTTTAGAAAACTTATGATCATTCATTTCTCCCCAAATCGATAATTTCTTGTTTCCATCGTTTAAAACATAACTGGAAATCATTAGAGGGCAAGCTCTTCATGCCACATAGATATTTTTGTTTGTTTTTGTTTTCGCATTGTCTCACTGCCACCGTTCTTTATTGGCATCCCGAAGTGTTCTGTCGCTCGAAAAAAAGTTCATCTCCTCAATGTGTTATTCTCACAAACATATTTCGCACATTTTTGGAAACCCTATTTTGTAAAGTTAGTTAAGAATTTGATTTTGGCTCATAATCCCACCTTCCCTTTAATATTCTTTGTCATTAAGGGTAGAAACGCCGTGCACCAATAGAAGCGTTCCAGAGGTTCCATTCAATCCACTGTTAAAAAAAAGAAAGTACACATGACCATCTTAGTTTCTTAGTTCTCATGCTTATTACATTGAGTAGGTATATCTCTTCACAGATGGCTGGCTTTACTATTTCTACATCTTTTCACTGCCATTTAAACATCTTGAATGTTTCATTTAATACTACTATTAAATAGTATACCGATAAAGCTGTATATAAAAACATTTATCCTGTGAATCGGATGTGTTTATATTAGCAAATAAATATTAAATTGTCTTAAGTGCAAATTAACTATATAATAGAAAAAAATTAGTTTCATTTATTTATATCGAGTGAAATTGGGGCAGAATGTTGGTAAAGTTTAATGAAAATAATAAGAAAGCAGCAGCAATATAAAATGCTTCCAAGACAAATAAATATCAAATCTTTAAAAAAAAGTAGAAATATCGAAATTTCTGAATATTGACTTCTAAGAACAGTAATATCTTTATTTCTACACTTGTTTTATATAATATATGCCAAAGAATGAAAGCTTTTAACTATTCCACAGCTGAAACAAACTATAGCTAAGCAAAGATCAAAAATACAGAAAACCCTGTTTAAAACGATATTAATTTTAAAACTGTGGGGTTTGACTCAAATAAGTCATCTAGCCCTCAAAAATTCAAAAAATTTGCATTCTAAGTCAACTTGAAGTTTAAATGAAAGTTTACAAATAGAGATGCTGAGTCATCCATGTTTTTTGTTAACAAGTTGGTATTTCCCCCTATTACGTCATCAAAGAAGACAGTTTCCGGATTGCATTCAGAGAAATTATTTAACATCTTTCGTTAAAAAAATTCCCAGAATTTTTCCCTTTTTAGTTTATGCTTTTCTTCTATGTAAATGTACGGGAAAGATTTGCATTCGATATTTCGATTCATTTTAATTTTACTAGGTATGAGGTAGACTGATAGGATCATGCTATCTTACGAAAAAATTATTAATATTTTAAATTGCATTAAAATTAACATTTAAATATGGATACTATTTAATTTTAGTTTCATGCACACCGAAAAAATACGTTGGTCAGATTGAAAGTGTTCTAAAAATTACTTTTTAAAAAATTTCTCGAAATAAAAAAGAACTTCCTACGGCAGCATAATTACACGGATACAAAGATTCTATCATACTCTAGGGACCATGATGCCATCCTTTTGCAAATTGAAAACAAGGAACTTCAGATAAAATTAGAAATAATAAATTTCAATTAAATTTATATTACTTTGTTACACAATTTTCTTTATATAAATATAGCAAGAAACTGAATGTTTCATAGATTTCTTGAACGTAACAAAATTATTTTAGGGATAGATTCCAGTTTTTATATCCAACAGTTGGATTATTTTGCCTGTTAAAAGTCATGTTTATAATTATCTTCAATTCGAATGTGTTGCAATCTTCGTGGACCCATTTATCTTAGAAAGTACCCCGTTATCATATTTTCTCTCTACCAAGTTATACAAACCTCTATGACCTTTGAAAAAATATCAAAAGCATCGTCATCTAAGCTATCACTATATGAATCATTTTCATCTAAACCATCAATGGAAGATATTTCAAGTGTTAAATCTCGATTCTAAAATCGATCTCCGAGAATAGTGCTTGGAATATTAAACCAAAATATCATGCCTTTTATTGATTTTCCAACCAACATTGGTTTTGTACATACTTTAAGTTCGCCATTTGTTCATTTTGCCTATTCAGTATTTTTTTTCTAATGCGAGACATCTGAAAAAGTAAATTTATTTCTACTATGGTGGTAGAAATAAAGCACCATCAAATCTCAGTTTTGATGGTGCCATTACCCTGGCAGAAAAATATAGTAAATTATCCCACTCAAGATTTTATTTTTAGTGAATTCCTAAAAAAATATGATGTAGGAATATAAATGATTATTAATAGAATTCGTGCACATACTAATAGTGGTTATGATTCAACACAGAAAAAATAGTTATCTCTATTTATGAATTAGGCAGAAATTGTAAGAAAATAATAAAAAACAATATTTTCCGCAATAAAAAGCACACTTCTCCAGTTAGAACCTTGATGATGCTGTAACTCTTACCCTTTTTTTTCTTATATTGTAATTGGCATTCGGGCAGTCAGATGCGAATCCTTTTCACTAGTAGAGTAATTGTGTCAGGTCATTTGTTGTATCCAGACGCAGATATGGATTCCATTGTTTCAATAGCTCCATCATGTCATCAAAGGAGAACTTCAAATTAACCAGATGCTAAATTTTTTCAAGAAACGATCTTTCACCAGCAACCGTTGTCATTACGTATCGAAGCCATGTGACCTCCAGGCTGTGTTAGCTGTGAACCGACTATAATGAACATATTATAATACAGCCACAGAGATGGATCCTTGACAGATACTCCCACGATCGAGTGGAGACCAATGAGGAAGCATTTCAAAGCAACTATTGGGTGCGCTTTTGTTTGTTTTGAATCAGAAAGGCGAGAAATGTGAGAGACTTTTATCTTGAATTCGGAGAAGAATTAAATTTTCAAAAGGAAAACTGTCTTGAAAAAATTAACGGTTTAACAGATTTTTGTGAATTTTTATTTGACTCATATGACATACATCAACATAATGATATAAAAAAACCGACATTTACGTTTTTATTTATATAGATTGTAAAGGAATAATTTAATCTAGTCTTTCCATAGATAAATCGATCCGTATGAATTCATTCACAAGTATTGGTAGTTAATATTCAAGAAAAAGAATCGTTTGAATCTGTAATAAGGTTGTTATACGAGATCCGAGAATTGTTTCAGCTATCTGATGTGGCTTGTCTGTAATAAAGGCTTTTAACAACTTCACAGAATTTTCACGTATTACCTAAGTCTTCACAAATTTGGCTCTTGATATCGGATTTGAAATTCTTGCATCAAATTAAACTGACTTCAAAAGGCATCTTTTCCATCTGACACATATGTCTAAAACGTTTGGTTTGAAAAGGTTTTGATGAAGAATTCGGATGGTGTCAAAACAAAGCTATTAAAAATCCTTAAAAGAAAGTTCAAATTAATATTGAAAGGCATCTTGTAGAATAAATTAGTTCATGCACTATTCAAAAGTATTCACCCATAATATTTTTATATGTTTGCACTTTATTGGTAAATCGAAAAGTTATTATGATCGGGTAATGGTTTTTATCAAAGGTAGCCAGGCGAATTTGAAAGGACACCAATAAGAAAATATCAAATTAAGATGTTCTTAGGTACATTAAATTATCATTGAAGAATAAAATTGTGTTAAAGCTTGGATTTTCATTAAAATCATATTACTTCTTGTAATCCAATCGATAAGATTATTTAGGAAGTTAAGTTTCAAATTTGATCCAAGAGATGAGTGTTCAGTCTAAGTACTGGAAAGGGACTATTTTTTTAAGATGCTAGAAAAATTGTTGACCCCTTCTTCTAGAAAAATTCCTCCAGAAAAATATATGATAATGATAATTTCTGAGGAAAAGTTTTATTATTATAATAAATTATTTTAGTTAACAATTATGAATTTTTGAGAAAATATAAGAAATTTACCGGCAGATCAGTGAAATGCATGGAGGAAATACCATGAGAAAAGGAAAAAAAATGGATTTGAGCATTTGATGATGACCTCACGAATGTGTATGACAAGGAACGAAGCGGAAGATTACTAAAGTTTCAGTAAAGAAAATTTATTTTTAAAAAAATGTAGAGTACATACACTTCATGATTTTTTCTTCATCTAATGAGTTTTCTGAAGTTTCAAGAAAAGTTTTTTTTTTTATGGAATTATGACTGAATATTTAAATTATCATAAGTTGAATTACGGTAAGTGCAGAAAGTGTAAACTGCAGTACACAAAATTAATTGTTTACCCACTTTCCTTGAGCATTATGCCGATTTTAGTGGTGATCTTTTTTGCCGAATTCTCAGAAACGATGAAATATTGATGGGCCAAGTTTCGCCGAAATCGAAACAACTATCCATGGAATAGCGGTATTCAGTATCACCCAAAAAGGTGAAGTTCAAGCTAACGATTTCAGTCCCAAAAAATTATGTTTATTGCTTTAGCGATACGAGGTAAGATTATTTCTGGATTTTTTTTTTTTTTTGCGCGCGGACACAGTAAATTTTAAGGTCTATTAGGAGATCTTATCTATCTAAAACAAAAGGCGGAACATGATGAGTAAAGGAAATGTTTTGCGCTATGACAATACTCATCCATATATAGCTAATCATAGCCAAGATTTCCTTTTATCAATGCACTGGAAACTAACACTCTCGTACAGCAATATAGTGCCGAATACCTGCCACCTTCTCTCAGCATTTAAAAACTTTTGATAGTCAGTGCCATGACAATGACCTCAAAACGGCAACATTACAATAGACCAAACGAAAGTTATATCTGAGTGAAACTAGGAAGCTTCACGTATAATACTACAAATACCTTAATATTAGGAAAAATCAAGCTGGAAAGTGAATTGAAGTTCAGGACTTAATATCGAAAAAATTGTAAAAATAAAATTGATTTAAAAAAGATATATTGTGCATTTTTAATTTTAAAATAGTATTTTTAGAAAACGCGCACACATGGATATAAAAAAAACGCCAACACTTCAAATTCGGTAGAAAATTTGATATAGAGCAGCAACTCTGATCCAAAACGTACAAACGAAATTTCTTTCCTTTAGTTTGGTTTTTCAGCTATCATATTCAAATATATATTGGCAGATTATTAGACTAACTTCTTAACAGATTCACAGCTGTTTAGTTGCATCGTCTTTCCTTTGGGACCGGAAATTCAAAATCGATCTCACTAAAGATTTGTTATATATAAGCGTTTGTTATATATTAAATTTGAGATGAATTTTCTTACTTACTATTCCTGCTCAAATTATATATGCAATATAAAGGGGCATTTCCTTCAGTTCTCCACCTTTTAAAAAAAGGTATCTATTATTGACTTATCTTTATTCCGATTGAATTTAAATAATAAATATCAAGACTTAAGTCATTAATAATTTTACGGGCCATATTTATGAAATTTGGTTTTATTATATCGGGTATGAAAACAAATAACTTAATATTAAAAGTGATTTTTTTAAACAAAATTCTAAAAAAAATGAATGTTCTTATCTAGTTTCCAGTTTCTTCTTCAAAAGTTCTTGTGCGAGCTCTGTTCTAGTGGTTCGAGTGGTTTTGTCTACCGTTCAGCTTCTTATTCAAAAGTTCTGGTCATATTTTTATCATAATTGACAAATTTTTGAATCACTTCATAACCCTAATCATTTAAGCAGGAAAGTCCAGTCCCGTTTCATACATTAGTTGTTGAGCTGGTAACGGACATCTTTCGTTGGGAAACGAAATACACTCTATAACAAAAAAATCAACGCACCAAAAGAAATTTTGTTATTACAAATTTTTTTAATTTTTTTCCCAATTCCATTCTAATTTAAATTCTAAAATTTTCAAAAATTTAATATTTTTACAATTTTTCAGGATTAAAAAAAATTGTAATAACAAAACTTCTTTTTTGTTAGCAACTAATAATCTCATTAAAAGCTTAGTCACTAACGATTTTCCCAAAAATTATTGCAACTTACAATCTTTAATGAGAGAGAGTTTAACTAATTTTCAAAACTAAAACAAAAACTTTCAGTTTATTTCCTTGGACCGTAGGTGAATAGATGGCGTTGCTTGTACTTATTAGACGATTTTTTCTGAATAACATTTGATTTTAAACGCGGCGGATTTTTCGTTCGTTCGACGAGGTAAAATGCTACTGATGGGTTTTGACAAGCCACAGACCTTTTGAAGTCCTATATTTTCGGATTTTCTTGATGACTGTGATTTGATTGGTTTGAGTATTTCTCTTTTATTCTAATTAGATTCTATAAACAATTTAGTGAAATTATTTTGCTTGTTTTGTGTGCCTTTTATACGGGTATATTTAGTTTTGTTTTTAGTCTTTGTTGTATTGTTATGTTTGATTTTAACATTTTGTGTTTTAATGTTTTTGTATTTCTGTGGTATTGATTATCTCCAAGACCTCATTTTCCTGGATTTTTCAATTTCTTTTTATTCCATTTAGATTCTAAAAACTTTCATTTTTTTATTTGTTTTGTTTTGTAAGTTTTGGTTTCGTTTTGTGAGATTTTAATTTTTTCTGGTATCTTTTTACTTAAGATATTCTTTTTCTTGGGATTTTTGGGTCACGAGAAATCGATTTTTGTCTTATCGTCAGATCTCTCACAGAAAAAATCCCTTATTTGAATCCCTGCCTGAGGGTGACCCTTGAAAAAGTCTTCAGGCCAGATTCATTGAATTATTATTATTTCTACTTTTGTTTCAAAATAAATTTTTGCCAATTTTGTCCAATTGTCAAACGTGATCATCAACATTTTGTGGCACATGCAATCGCCTTCCCATCATATCCCAGACATGCTCAATGGGAGAGAGATCTGGCGTTATGGCAGGCCAAGGAAGTGTTTAACAAGCTTGCAGTCAGTTCATAGCAATACGTGGTATTGTCCTGCTGAAATACCAGCCGCGTATCCTGCAAGAGGAATGGTAGCAAAACAGGTCTTAGGATGTTGTTGGCGTACCGCTGTGCAGTTATTGTAACCATAAGGACGAACAAAGGGGTCTGGCTATCAAGGGAAATGGCTCACCAGACCATAATACCTTGCTGAGGATCCGTGTGGCGTGCGATAGTGAAAGCAAGATCCCCCTCTGCCCTTGGTGTCTCCAAATACGTCTTCGAAGATCGTCAGGACACAGTTGGATGCGGGATTCGTCGCTAAAGACTATACATTCCCAGTCGGCATCATTCCAATAGCCCTGTACCATTGTAATCTGGCCCGGCAGTGTGCAGTCGTGAGTGGCAGGTGGCTTAACGGTCAGCTCGAGCATAAATTTGCCTTTCTAAACCGTCTGTGAATGGTCACGGTGGGCACTGGTGTTTGGATTGAAAATCTGATGGTTGATAGAGACTAACAAGGGGCTGTGGCAGCTAATCGGAAAATCACTCTGTCCTCACGATCTGTTGTGACCCTAGGTCAACCGCTACCATCCTGACCCTGAACTCTACCCTTTTCCACCCATCCTTGCCAGCATTTTCAAATCGTCGCATCGATTCGACTCAAATGACGAGAGATTGTCCTATTTGTCCAACTGCCCTCTTTGAATCCAATGGTACGACCTCTGTCAAACTCTGACAGTTGCTCGTAATGAGCGCGAACCCTGCGGCAAGGCATTTTTTAAGTTGTTGAAAGGTAATCTGAATAGCAATCAAACCGAAAGTTTTAGCACCATTGAAAAACTGCTCCTTATATGAATCTGCTGGATGCGCAGTCTCGATGCGCTAGAGATCAAACTATTCATTCATTGAACACCAAAATTTAATCATTTGCATATTTGTTCAAAACACTCATGCATACGAAATTTCAAAGGAATCGTATAATTGCTTCTTGGTGCATCGATTTGTTTGTTATAGGATGTATAAATTCCTTTTAATAATATCATTAAAGGGTGAAAAATAATTGAACACATTTGAATCTGACAGTAAGAAGTCTTTAATGTAAAAAAGTATAATTCTATATCTGGAAATTCAATATAATTGCTTGAATCCGGATATTGCAAAAATCACTAGTGTTTTGCAGCATTCAATCAATTCTGACATTAAACTATAAAACAGTTATCCTCTCATACTCTGACTAGTTGAGGGATTGAACTTTCTCAAAAACATAGTTTTCCCTAAACACATTTGAAGCCAAATTTTTATTGCGTCAAAAAAATCAAAATCGCAGTAAAAAAAAATTGGGTGTCCTTTAACGACCGCTATTCAGAACTATTTGTAGCCCATTTACTAGTTTGAAGAACAAACTTGAGAAATAATAGTGGAATGGTCTTGGAAAAAAATTCTTTAGAAAATCCTTTATAGATGGGAATTTGTCGCTGCTGCAGTAAACGCAGACGTAATTTACATTAAAAGCACGGAAAATTTGAAAATGTAAATGCATGCTTAGGTAAACGACACTAGTGATAATAATTTAGCCTATTAAGGGCATTTTTAAAAACATCAAAGGGCATTTCGAATGTTAACGGTATTCATCAATATGCGTCTTACTTAATTTAATGTAAAGTATGTATTGTTTTATCTTTACCAAACGAATGCAGTAGCCACTCTCAACGAGTTTATAAATCTCATCAACCTAAATGTAGAAGACAAATAATTACATCCCTCTCAAAATACATCCTGCTCCAACCAACCAATATTGCTCCATCCCTTACAGTATCAATTTGTCTCATAGAGGCAATGAGAGGGAACGGTAACAATTGACTATTACCCATATGAGAAAACTGTATTCCCAAAAAAGGGCCAATATATCTGATCTGTTCGGCATTCAAAGATCCATGAGTATCGTAGGAGAGACCATGTCTAGGATAGCCAAAGCTGTGGTAGTTTTAGGGAACTTACTGTCAAGGGTTATAATATCATACTCAAACCTGGGGATTTTATCCTCTGCGAAGCAGAAAAAGGTTAAATTTGATCAAAGGATACAGATAAATTGTTGAAGAATATAATATCCAAAAAGTAAGACTAGATTTTGTACGCCACAGACCATTATGCCTTATTGAGGGCTGCTGTGGCAGGCAATAGTGATAGCAGAATCCCCCCTCTGCCCTTGGTGTCTGCAAACACGTCTTCGATGATCGTCAGGACACAGTTGGAAGCGAGATTCGTTGCTAAAGACTATACATCCCCATCATTCCAACCTGATCGAGCCATGAACCACTGTAATCTGGCTCGGCAGTGTGCAAATGTGAGTGGCAGGTGACGTAACGGTGGGCGAGATCGTAAATTTCGCTGTCTCAACCGTCTGTGAATGGCCATGGTGGACACTGGTGTTTGGGTTGAACGTCTGATGGTTGATAGAGATGAAGAAGGCGCTGTGACCCTAAATCACTACCATCCTGGCGTTGAACCATTTTCCACCCATCCTTGCCAGCATCTTCGAATCGCCAAATGATTCGACACAAAAGATGAGCGATTTTCCTATTTGTCCAACCGGCCTCTTTCAATCCAATGATACGACCTCTGCCAAACTCTGACAGTTGCACGTAAGGAGCACGAACCCGGCGGCGAGGAATTTTTTAAGTTGTTGAAAGATAATCTAAATCGCAATCAAACTGAATGTTTTAACAACCGATGAAGAAATTCTCCTTATATACATCTCCTGGATACGCAGTCCCGATGCGCTGGAGATCAAACTATTCATTCAAATACCAAAATTATCATTTCCATACCAAAATTTAATAATTTGCATATCTGTTCAAAACACTCATGCATACGAAATTTCAAAGGAATCGGATGAATGCTTCTTGGTGCGTCGTCGATTTTTTTGTTATAGAGTGTATATTGTTCAAACTTGAGATACCATTCTGTGCGAGTAATGGCTACGAATCCCCTTGAACTTTGTGCATGACCTAATTTATCAGTCTCCTGTCAACTGCATTCTCTAATTCTGGCGAAGGAGATTCAATTTCCTACTTATAAAATTTTCGAATTCATCACAAGTATTCATATTATTTTGTTCTCATTTTATTTGCAAAGACCTTGTATCAGTTAATGCATTAAAAGGCATGATTCAGAAGTTTGAAGAAATAATATCCTTAGTACTTTGATCTGGTGAAGGAAAGAACCTGGTGTCAGAAAAGACAATTACTGATGCCACCATTGGGATTGTTAGTGGACCCATAGGACCATTGCTAATAAAAACACTACAGGCAGTAACGTGATAGTTTGATCTTTCAATAATATAGAAAATCGTGCAAAAAATTTTCCGCTTCTACCGATACATAATGAACCTAGTGAAAGAATTAAAACACAGCGATTATGATAAAAGGATAGCATTTGCTTCGACAGTCCTTGGCAGGAAGAAGTTGACGATGTTTGGTAGTAAAGAATTTTGTGGGGAGGTGACGTTCATCTTCACCTAAATGTGATTGTTAACATTCATAGTTCTCAAAAAGGAATCCAAACAACTTCTTACATTTAAGGAAATCGCAAATCGCCTTATATTCATCAAAATTCATTGTTTGAGGTGACTTTACTTTAGATTTCTCATCGGTCATTGTTTTCTAATAATATGGTGGAGCAAGATCACAGGCCCATACCATCACCACGCAAAAGTATCATGATATACTGAATATTTTTGTCTTTCTACAATTTCAGCAATGAAAAGATGCTGAATTAGATAACTATAATGTAAGACAAAGCATCATAGCACATTGAAGTATCAGCTGTTTTTGCACAATTACTTGACAAAAGAAAAGGTTGTATATTGCATTTTTTTCCACTTGCATTGCTACCTCGCTTCACTTATAATATAACCTCATGTTTTTTTCCTGCTTGGTTATTTCAAGTCCAAAGTCTCTCTTACTTCCGACTTTGAGAATCTAAAAGAACAGCATATCGCGGTTTGTTCTGAGTATTCCCGGTGACCTTACTTTCGCGGTTGAAAATGTTGCGCATGGAATGTTGTACTAGTATGTTACCCATGAGAAGTGCGAATGGATTGGAAGATGTCCCTAGCCAAAGATGTTCCCTTGCTGAATAGCTACGATCTACTGAAACTTATCTGTAACCTTTAGATGTAGTACATTTGATGCAGTAAAGTGGTGTTGCGCTGAAATTTCTTATTTGATATTCACTCATTAGTTTCATAGAATACAACAGCGTCACGTTTTGTTCCATTGGCGATTTTCGCTATCCCGCAAATTTCTTTGCTCGAAATCTTTTTCCTATTTCGCCGTCATTTTAACTACAAAATTTGGAGTCAATTCAGCTGATAGATAGGAGTACATGTGGCTCTGAGTAACGTCAGTTTAAAAAAATTGCATATATATGTATTTTAAAACACATTGTATACTTATAGAGAGAGTAGATTATCAGATAAACAGGTTTACATTTAAAAAGTGATTTTAAAAAGATAGTCACTTTGAGAATTAACTTCTATAGTTAGCAGAAAATGTAAACATTTTGGAAAAAAATTATTCAGTAATACCTTGCTTATGAATATGAGAATGTAATCTTTTTTTTAATTTTACACTTTAATTTTGAAGTCATTGCTATTCTTCTATTAATTTTACATATGTTTAATTGCGACCACCATATTCTCGTTCTAATATTCACTTATAATTTTGTAAACAACAGATGAACTTAATTTTCAAATCAATTGCAATGTCATTACAATACTGCAAGTTTATGAGGGTTTTTTTTGTTGTCTTTTTCGTGCGTAGAATTCATTCTTTTCTTTTAAATACAGCAGCCAACAAAAGAGTTATCGTTTTCTAAATTCATTGCATTGCATTCGCTTGAGAAAGCCATACTGATAACTTTCACAAGAACTTACGTTCTTGATAAATAAACAAATTAGTTTTTATGGTCAAATGGGCAAATTAGCCCATTTTGTCGTCCAGATCGTATGGCTTACAGCACAACGGCAGTAAATAGATGAAGCTACACTATTAAAGCGCCTACGAATGAATAGTGTGGTTTTTTAGGTTTAAAAAACATTAACTGTGCTTTGCAGATTCACATAGTAATTATAATAAGTGACATCCTGATAAAATTTTAGATTTGTGTAATGCGTAATAATCGCAGTGTTAGCACATTGCAAGAAGTGACTGGTACTGAAGCCATTTTTTTAAATTTTGCACTTATTCCGACTACTATTTTAAAGAAACAGTTTTTTCAGCAAAATAGTATTTCATCGAAAAATCCACCTTCAAAAGCTTTCTTTTACTATCATTCTCGATGAAAGTAATACTATACTAGCTTGTTGGAATTAAAATTGATTCATTTCACATTTCATTAAATATAATATGTTAACAAGTATCTTATTACATAATTAAATGATATACTCATGATCATTAATTATTATTTATGAACTTAATTTAAATTATTCGAATAATTACTTTTCAGCTTATAAAATGGAAACAAAATTATGATTTTTTGGTTATTTAATTTATTTATAGACAGGATGCGCACATAATGTGGCAATAATCTAGACTTAGGATATTCTATAAACACCAAGGAAGAAAAAAAACATACTTTAATGCATTTTTTCTAGAAATGTAAATGAAGCCACTATTTTTCTTTTTTAGGTTTCTAAATATATAGACAGGCAAAATTGAAAATTCAATCCCTCTATGAATGGTGCCACCTTCCATTGCAGAAACGGATATCAATTATAGAATTTTATGACAATTTTTTACAAATTTGCATTTAATCAGTTAGAATTTATAGTTTTTTAAAAGCGGTTTCACAACTAAACTCATGTCTATAAACTAAGGATAATTCAGAGTTCACGCAGAAATAAAACTCTAAAATACATATAGCACGAGTAAAATGACTACAATCATCTTCTAAAATCATGTGCAAATTGCAGATGCCATCGATAGTACGCCACTATGATTAGAGTGTCAGAGAATGATGTATAAGGAACATAGGCAAAGAAGTAAAATTGTTCGCAAGCGCTTTATAAGCCTTTAAGTGCAATAAACTAATGCTTATGACACAAAGGACGCATTTGGATGATTTTTTACGTGGTAGAATTATCGACCGTCTGGAATGTGGGCTTACCCAACTGTCCGAGGAACTTGGAACTGCCCAGAGTGTCATCTCCAGGCTTTGGCAACGACTGCAAGATAATGGTAATGTGAGTAGACGTTACATCATAGATCGACTCCAAGTTATAAAGAGTTACAACACCGAATGAGGACCGATATTTCGCAGTTACTGCTAAAAGAAACAGATGAAGCACAGCATCAGACCTGTCTATTCAACTCTCTTGACCCACTGGTGCGACAGTTTCAAGATAGACCGTATATAGATACTTAGAGTAGATTGGTCTCCTCCTCTCCGAAACCCAAGACTGTTTTGATAGATTAGGCTACAACTGGATAACTTATTGGCCCAAATCAACCTTCTTAGGATCCGTGCTGGAAGGGTCAGCCGTTGTATACACAAAGGAAACAGACACGATGTCTGATGACGATGAACCATCCAAGCGACTCGGCTTAGATGTCTAGGATATGGTCATCGGTAATGAAAACCAAGAGGAAGAAGCATGTAACATATGCTTCCGAAAAGAAATCCACCGCATCACACTACAGATACACCAAGCCGAATATGACCACCTAATGAACAAAATGGAGATACTCGACAGCTTCCGAATCATGACTCAGGAAGCTGAAGATGTATGCATCCAATACACGGTGAGGCCATCCAAATAAGGGAACAAATGGAGCACATTAAAGGTGAATTGGAGTCTTGCTAAGTCAGAGTGTAGCAGACCAGGAGTGTGTATCTATAACGAATCAGTTAGGTCAGTACCTCCCCCTCCCCAATCCAAAGAAAGCGAATTCCAACAGGTTCCGAAAGGAAAAGCTGCTAGAAAAATTCAATTAATTGAATCCCCAAGTAAGGAAATAACGACACAAAACCAATTTGAGCAATTATCTAAAGTAACCGAATCCGAAACCTCCCACCTATCATGTTAAAATTTTCTAATGACTATGATAGAGCATTGGAAATTCTCCATAAAAACATAAAATTAAAGATGCAAAGCTAGGAACGGATTTATTAGAGTTTTCGCGGAGAACCGAGAGGAACATATACAGATGCAAGAATTCTATAAAACTAACAATTTCGAATTCTATGTAATTCAGCCAAAGGCCGAAAGGCCAGTAAAAGCTGTAGTTTGAGGATTAAACATAGAGCATATAGTTATTGACATTAAAGACCATTATATAGAAAAAGGGTTCTCGGTTGAAAAATTCACCAGACTTACTGAAGCTAAAACCAGGCGCCCCTTACCACTGTTCTTAGTGGAATTGAGACGAGCTAAAAGCGTGCAAGAAGCTTATAAAATCGAACCCATCAGATATCTCAGGGTCACGGTTGAGGAATATAGAGGAAGAATGCTACAAGTGAAAATATTTCGGGCATAAAGCCTCCAACTACCATAAGAAACCAAGGTGTCTAAAATACAAGGATGAATATAACACCACAAAACGTTCCATCACAAACTGCGTAGATCTATCCAAATGCATAAACTGTGGCAAAACAGCCCATATTGCATCTTACAGTGGCTGTGAAGCCTTCCCAAAACAACCGAACGAACCAAATAATATTAATAACAATAGATATCATATCCCCTAACAAAGTCAAGCCTTCATTAGACCTAATATGACTTTTATGCGAACTCTTAAGCACAACAGATGGCGCCACTAAATTTTTTGCAACCGGGAGCCAAAACGTAAACAAAGACGAAATCCCAGGCTACATACTGTCTGTCCATAACAAAGATCTCTGGCCGACAGGCGTCTATGTTTACGGCGGGCGTTATAGAAACAGGTGTTGATAGGGAGGATTCATTTTGAATGGGTGGAATCGGACGGAAGTCTTGGGGCTTATTCTTTATCTTGGAGAAAAAATGACGCGATAAAAAAACTATTGCCACCTCTCGCTTTAGCCGCAGTTGTTCGTATCTTTATATTTGTTTAGCCTACTTCTTTTATATTTCATTTTTTTTGGCTAATATTAACTGCATTCCATTATTTAATAATTTTTGTCTTTTGAATTTTGAGATCCTTTAAAATGCCTTTTCGATTTAAGAATGTAGAGGCTTGTGTTCTCGCCTTCCTGTTATTTTAATAGCTTTCCTTAGATAGGATTACAAGAATCTAAACATTTATGCATGCTAATATGAGTAAGAAAGATTAAAATATTTAACGACATTTCTTCTACTCAGGTGCACTGATTGCGATAGTAAAATGGAGACAAATAAGTACTTTTAAACGACATTGATGGGCTTTGAATAGAAAGGTATAGGACAATAGGAGTGAAGAATTTTTAACACCGAAAAGATAAGATGAATGCAGGAATTTGGGGATCCTTTAATGCTACACAGCTCATGACGGCTGATATAAATTGAAAAGAAAAGCTCGTTTATCATTCTATTATTTGAATTCACAATTCGTGTGAAAAAGTTTTCTTTCAAATAATTAAATTTCTTTTTTCAAATCGAGGCAAATGAATAAATGGTCATCTGGGATACAAAAACGAACTTTTACAACGGTTTTATTAGAATAATGTAAAGCTATGTTGGGCCTTGTTTTAGTTCTGTTCCGAGACATCTAAACTGCGCTTGAGGGAACACGAATTATTTTCAAATTTAGAACACTTTTACATATAAATACGGAATTAATTGTGTTGTAGAAAGCTTGTACAAATTGAAAATAAGTTTGATTTTTAAAAAACTAAAAATTGATAAAATGGTAATAGTTAATTTTGAGTTTCGAAAAATAGTATATATATCAAAAATAAATTAATTAACTAATTAATTTTTAAAAGCTTTGGAGAGGTTTTAAACATATTTAAAAATCGATATTTTTCTTTATAACAGAATAAAAGCAACCTTGTGAAATAATTACGATTATAATGTTATTTTTTATGTTGAATTAGACAGATTACATCGTGTTTGCTGCGGAGAATTTGATCTTAAGTGGTTACATAAATTTAAAACAAATAAAATGAAAATTAATTTTTTTGTCATGCGAGATTCTACTGAATTTTTTTTTCTTGTTGTGCAGTCATTAGACATATAAATAATTATTCAGTTTTTCTATTTAATTTACTCTGTTCTTTCTGTACTACTTTGTATTATTCTGATAGGAATAATATATATTTTTAAAATTCCAAGTTCGCAAATGATTTTCAGCCCAGTGAATTATTTTTTGAATTTGCTTTCGAAAATTAAAGGCAATATATCAAATACCGCCAGTTCGGCGCTAAACGCGCCAACGTAAGAAACTTGAATGAATTTCTACCTCTGCGAAATGGACTCTTCCTTCACTAACCTGTTTCTATAACGCCCGCCGTAAACATAGACGATTGTCGGCCAGAGATCTTTTCATGGACAGACAGTACTACCTCTGATGGATGTTATCCAGCAAATTAAAGTAATAATTTCGCAGTGCCCTGAAATTTTCCAAATGGCACAGGAACTTTAAAAAAAAAGAGAAAATAGAGGATAAGATTTATATAATTTTTGGGACAATTTTGAAGGCACTTGAAAGAACCGCTAAATAATGTTCCACAGTAACTCTCTTAACATAGTGTACTAGAACGCAAATGGGATCTAGGCTAAATTAAATTAGATCAAACTGTTTATCAATAAGGATAGACCTTGTATAATACTTTTACAAGAAACCCAGCTGAAAATAGGACAAAAAACTTTATATAGCAAACTACTCTACCTATTACTACTATAGAAAATTGCAAGACGACCAGAAAGTCAATGGAGGCACCGCGGTTATAATTAAAAATCCTATCTCCACTACCAAGTCACCCCCCAAACCTTAAACAATGTAGAAGCAACTCTTGTAGCTATCACCCTTAAGAATAGAGACCCCATAACGCTAATATCCACATATGTTTCCCCAAATGCAGATCACAACCTCTTCATATTTGAAATCGAAAATCTCCTTCAAATTAGCCCGAACCCCATTATTTGCGGTGACTACACTGCTCAAAACAATTAGGGGAGCAAGCAAAAAAATCAAGAAAACCGTGCGATACAGCCACGTATTGGCATACAATGGGTAGTACACGCGTATCCATGCGCAATTCAGAGAAAATAATAAAACAACGTGGAATTAAGCTTTATTTTTTTGAAAATATGGGAAAAAACATGAAAAGATGATTTAGGGCAACAATTTGGTTTCATTTAAACGATAAAAAAAGTATCTGAATAGACATGATGCATGAGTTTTAATAGGGCGTGTGGTCTTCTCGAACAGATAAGACTGCTGCACACCTGTTTGCCATGGATGCGATGAGGTTATCGATCAGACTTTGGGGAATACTGTTCCATTTCTCAAGAAGTGCAATCTCCAAGTCTGGGACAGTCACAGGCGGCCTTGGCCGTACAGCAATGCGTCGTCCGAGCATGTTCCAAACATGCTCGATTTAATTCAGGTCAGGAGAGCACGCTGGCCATTCCATACACTGTATTGCTTCAGCTTCAAGCATGTTCTCCACCAGACGAGCTCTATGCGGTTGGGCATTATCATCCTGGAAAATAAAGGAATCGCCAATGGCTCCAGCGTAAGGGATGACATGAGATCGCAGTACCTCGTCTGCATACCTGCGGTCCGTCAAAGTGCCATTCCGAATGATATGTAGGTCCGTACGTCCGCCTATGCTGATTCCACCCCATGCCATCCAACCAGTTCGTCTGTATTGCGACCTTTTACGAACAAATGCGGGGTTATTTCGAGTGCCCCTCTCCCGCCATACCAGAACACGTCGAGTGTCACACTCCAGACTGAATCGGGACTCGTCTGTAAACAGCACTTGGCTCCAATCATGTTGCTGCCAAGCTCGATGTTCAGCAGCCCATCTTCTTCGGGCCACACGGTGGCGTGGGGTCAACGGAATGCAGACCATTGGCCTACGTGCATAGAGCCCTCCCCCATGAAGCTTATTCCGTACTGTTTGGCTGGACACCCTTCGTCCTGTTGCTAAGAACAACTGTCTTTGCAGCTGAGTAGCATTCTCTGTTCTGTTTCGAAGAGCTGTTAACCGTATATACCGGTCATCAGTTGCTGTAGTGGCGCGTGGCCGATCTTGCCCTGGTCGACGTCTAACATTTTCTATTTCTTGGAATCGATTTCACAGCCTTGCAACAACACTTCTAGCAACTCCAACAGCGTCCGTGACACTCTGCTGTGTTTGGCCTGATTCCAGTCGGCCTATGACACGCCATGCCATGGATTCCGGTAAATCACGTTGTTCAGACATTCTCATAAGCTTCTCTCAAAAACAGAAAGACTGCGCAATCAAATTTCACAGTTACGGCAATTAAACAGACGTTTCTGAAACATCCCTATTTCTGACTTTATCTCCTTTTTCTGGTTTTTGACGCATTAACTTTGATTTGCATATAAAGTTTTCTTCTTCCGTTTCCTGGCAGGCTGTAATTTATGGATGATTCCTTTTATGTTACTTATTGGTAGACATCTTTTCGTAATTCTGTTAAACCCATGTGCTCCCCTAATTGTTTTGAGCAATGTACACTGAAGTGACAAAAGTCATGGGATGACTGTTAATATCGTGTCGGTCCTCCTTTTGCCCGGCGAAGTGCAACAACTCGACGTGTCATGGAGTCCGCAAGTCGTTGGAAGTCCTCTGCAGGAGTTTGGGCACGAACGGACCTTTCGATGATGTCCCATAAATGCTCGATGGGATTCATATCGGGAGATCTAGGTGGCCAGATCATGCGCTGGAATTGTCCGGAATGTTCTTCAAACCAATCGCGAACAGTTCTGGCCCGGTGACATGGCGCATTGTCATCCATAAAAATCCCATCGTTGTGTGGGTACGTGAAGTCCATGAATGGATGCAAGTGATCTGCAAGCAGCTGAACATAACCATTTCCAGTCAATTATCGGTTCAGTTGCACCAGAGGACCGAGTCCACGCCATGTAAAAGCAGCCACCACCATTATGCAGCCACCACCAGCTTGAACAGTTCCTTACTGACAGTTTGGGTCCATGGCTTCGTGGGGTCTGCGCCACACTCGAACTCTACCATCAGCTCGTAACAACTGAAATCGTGGCTCATCTGACCACGCCACGGTTTTCCACTGGTCTAGGGACCAGTCGATATATTCATGAGCCCAGGAAAGTCGCTGCAGGCGATGTCGCGCTGTCAGTAAAGGCACTCGAGTCGGTCTTCTGCTGTCATAGCCCAAGAAAGACAAATTTCACCACACAGTCCTATCGGACACTTCCCTCGTACGTCCCACATTGATTCCTGCAGTTGTTTGACGACGTGTTGCGTGTCTATTAACATCTATAAACATTGACCATTCTACACAGACGTCGGTGGTCTCGGTCGTTAAGTGCGGGTGGTCGCCCACTGCCCTGTCCATGATGGGATGTGATGCCTGAAATTTCATACTCTCGGCACACTCTTGATACTGTGGATCTCGGAATGTTGAATTCACTAACAATATCCGCAATGGAATGACCCATGCGTCTAGCTCCAACTAAAATTCCACGTTCAAAGACTGTTGATTCTCGTCGTGCCGCCATAAATCACGATAAACCTGTTCACATGAATAACTTGAACCCAAATGAAAGCTCTGAAAAACGAACTGCGCATTTATACTTTTTCGCTGCGATACTACTGCCATCTGTATATTTGCATATTTCTATCCCATGACTTTTGTCACTTCAGTGTATAATGCCCATCATACTTCATGGAGAAAAATGACAACAATAAAGGTATTATACTGAGGAACTTCATAGACAATGCAGAACTACAAATCCTACCACCCAATGAACCCACGGATCGAATTCTGCGTCCACAATAGATTTTACAATTATTAAAGACTTTCTCTTCCCATACAAAATTACCTCACTAGCTGAAATGAGCTCTGACCACAACCCGGTCGCTTTAACCTTCTACCTCAAATACTGTCAGCATGACACGAACGCCAAATTAAAAACTAACTGGAACAAGTTCAAAGAGCACCTGCAAAATAGCCACTTCCATCTAATAGGCATTAATACCCCTGAAAAATTGATTAACTGGCCAAAGATATAGAGGAGGAGATTATAAATAGCAAAAACTTAGGCTCATGCCCCGTAAAACCAAATCAACCGTAACATAAACCCCGAACTAAAAAATTTAAATTCGGAGAGAAATAAGTTGAGGAAACTTCATCAATTATATAGATCCCCTGCCACTCAAATCTTGCTGAATAAAATTAACAAGAAAATAAATTAATTGGATAACGAGCTCAGGAATAGCGAGCTTACGAAGAAACTTGTAAACATAAACAACGAGAACGGCGGACTGTGGACGCTTGTGGGACAAATTTCCTGGCAAGTAGCCTAGAAACCCAATTTAATTTAAACAATCTAAATCCTGAGGAAACCGAAATCGAGGCCGCAGTAGCCTTGAACAACTACTGTGACTCTTAGATGGCACCCCTAAACCAAACATGCCCCGAAGTAGATATCCCTCAACCATCTGAAATTGTAAACACCATTAAAAAACTAAAAGAAAAGAAAGCCCCAGGTATCTCAAACAAAATGATCAAGAAACTACCATTTAATTTAATACTAACTATTACCCTGATAATACAAAAGATTTTGGAAGTAGGACACTTCCCAATGTAAAGAGAGATCCCAATACAAAGGAAGGCTTGGTACAACGGAGGTCCCTATTTTTAAGTCAGGAAAGGATCCCACAAACCTAACCAGCTATAGGCGAATATCCCTACTTTCAACTATTAGTAGAATTACTGAAAGCATCATTCTCAAGAGATTAAACACACACCAAGAAATAAACAACATTCTTTGTCCAGAACAATATAAGTTTAAACCAAACATATCAACGACACATCAATTAGTCAGAGTTGTAGAATTCATCAACAAACTGAAGGATTCATCAACAAACAAAAAACAGGGGCCGTCTTCTTAGACATTCAAAAAGCATTCGACCGAGTTTGGATAAACGGGTTCATTTTCAAGATGATAAAAAATCAGATCCCAGGCTATCTGATGAACAGCATGGAGTCCTACCTCACTGACAGGTCCTTTAAAGTCAGGGTACAACATGAACTATCCACAACCAAAACAATAAGAGCAGCAGTATCACAGAGCTCCAAGCTAGGGAGAATACTATTCTCACTCTACATAAATGATATACCTAAACAGTTTACACCATTTTATGCTTATTTGCAGATGACACAGCGATACTAGCTAAAAACAAAAATGTAAACTACATACATATCGCATTAAACAGGTACATCAAAAATCTGGAGGAATGGTTAAAGAAATGGAAGATAGAGGTTAATGTCTCAAAAACTGAAGCAGTCATGTTTCACAGGGGTCAGCAGCAACCCAATTTTCCGAAAGTTAAATTCAAAAATAACCTAGAATCCCTGTCTCAGAACTCAAAACACCTAGGAGTAATTCTTGATAGAAAACTAACTTAGAAAAATCACTTTATCCATATTAAAGACAAGTTCACACTCGCGTAAATTTTATCCCCTTCTACCTCGAAAGTCCAAATTGAATAGGGATATGAAAATGCTTATCTTTACAGCCTATTTGGGTCCGGTACTCATGGACGCTTACCCTGTGTGGGGTTATGCAACAAAAACCAATCTTAAAATATTACAACAGCACAATAGAATAAAACGGAATATTTGCAAAGCCACCTGGTACATGAGAACGGCGGACCTCACCAAATCAGTAAATTATAACTTATTTCATGAAACGATCCAAAAGCTATGAATAATTTTTTTCAACAAAATGGATAACAATGCTAACGAAGCAATAAAAAAATACTCTTCAGATAGTAAAATTAAAAGACCTAGAAATATCACCATCCAAGAATTCACCTCAGCTCTCTCCGAAATCCTATGTACCAGGTCTGCACACGACACTCCAAGTATGCACCCTCACCCCCACCCAGCCTGGACGCAGAGCTACTATTGGCCACAGCTACTTCCTCTCTCCATCCCAAGACCTTTTCACTAATCCTGAGCGAAACGACTCTATAAAAACGAAAACCACAGAACAGGGTACATCCAGGGCAAGGCCTAACATCGCCAAGAAGGAGATAGCTTCTGGAAAAAGAGGCGGGAGCTCCAGAAATCGTTAAGATGTGTTCCAATTACTGCAACTCATTGTCGCCTTCTGTTAGCCTGGAGTAGAGTTCATGCATTGTGGGCACCGCAACAATGGACTTGTGTAATGTTTTCCGACGAGGCCAGGTTTAACTTGCAGTCTGATTATTGCCGTACTTTCTTATGGAGAGCGCCAGGTACCCGTTACTAAAATCGGAACAACATTGAACGACGCCGTTACGTTGGTCCAGAATCTTTCGTTTGGGGAGGAATTATTCTGGATTCCAGAATTGGCCTGCATGTTCAAATTGGAACCATGTCAGATCAAATCTATCGGGACGTATTTCTATAAAAACATTTGTTTCGGGAATACATGGGTGCAGAATTCGTGTTTATGGCTGACAACGCCCATCCTCATCGTGCAAACATCGTAAACGAACGCCTTCGTACGGAGGATATCACTCGTATGTACTGGCCAGCATTTCCATCAGATTTGGAATCATTAGAGCACGTATAGAATACGCTTGACCTATACATGCTCTTGGATTCGTTTGTTATTGTTCTTCTGCTTTTAGGAAGAGTTGTATTAAAATTACAGCTTTATATTAACACTAAACCTACCGGCGATTCATCTATCCATTGGAATTGCCATTGGAAATGGGTCATTTGACCCGCTCGTGGTAACTTTAGTGTTAAACATAAAAAGGTTATTTAATATATTAAAATCATTAAATATTTATTGATTAAAAGACAATAATATAAAAACCAGACATTTTAAATGATGCGGCATTGACTTTATGCATTGTCTTCCCTATAGAATCATCATTTCGTGGTGGAGAAGTATCAAATCTTAAGAAGTTTAAATTGTGAAATATATCATGAGCAATATTTAAAATAGAATATTAAGTTTGCAACTATGGCATATATTGTAATCTAGCTGACCCGGCGAACTTCGTAGTACCGTCTAATAATCAATGAACAGTTTAGTTACATCATATATAAATCAAAAATGGTTGTTCCGATTTTAATCATATTTGACTTGTTATAATAAAATAAGGGGAAAAAAATAAAACTGCAAAAATGATTATTACAATGGCTTGTCAGATAGACTTTTTCATTATTCAATCTATCTATACATTGATTTATAAAGTTCTCTGCGAATGCTAAA
>JAOUZG010003378.1:2720574-2734520 GCA_026289955.1 Argiope argentata
TATATATTTTAACTCATTCCCCATTGCAAAACAAAACGTCGAGTACAGTTTCGTTCTGCTGCAAACAGTGCATCCCCTACCTTTACAGACTTCTGCTTTAATGATATTAACTTAGAAAATTTTTAACTGAGTTTTCCTGCAATCAGTGACTGAATTAAGAATATACAATAAATTATTAGAAGAGATGTATTGTGCATTTATTTATAAGGTTAAAAAAGATAAATATATATGTCCTTTTCTTTGTTCCCTTCTTTTATTCAACGTAATAAGAAATAAGTATAATACCGAATTTCTGAGTAATCATACGCTAAATTAGGTCGCTGAAACTAAAAGACCTTAAATAAAATTTAGTTCATAATAAATTCGGCAATATTCTATACAAAATGGAAAAAGGAAAAGAAATCAGAATTACTACTATACAAGCCTTTGTCTTTAAACTGAAATCAGGACATCTTATTCGAATAAGAAGTGTTTGTTTCCACCAGAATAGAAAATATCCGACTCCGAGTGCTTTCTGCGTTACGGACGATGTCACCATAGCAACAGGTGAATGATCGTTTTCTCAGTAGCTACCAAAGAGTGTGTTGTTTCAGTTGTTTATTCCGCTTGGTGAGAAAATACGTTCTTTCCATTAAAACAAATCTGTTGAAAATATTCAGATACGAAGTTATCTAAATTATATACATGGATTTTTTTTATATTTTTGATTGCGAAAAAGCTAAGAATAATACGGCAGACCCTTCTAACCCGAAGCATTTATATAAAATGAATGCGTCCTTAAAATTGTTTAGGTTAGCAAATACTTAGGGCCAAGCTATCGTACATCAGAAGCTGTATTAAAATTAGCCAAATTTATGCATATTTACTATTCATTGCACAGAAAGAAAAAAAGCTTCGACTTAGACAAAATCAGTAACGAATTATAATTCGTATAATTGCAATTATGGAGTTATTCAACCAGCTACCGAAGCATTATACTTTGTTTGGCTTCCCATTATGATGCAATAAATATAAAATATAAAGAAAATGACAAAATAAGAAATATATATGTGTGTGTGTTTTAATTGAAATTTTATTTACAGCATGCTCCATGACGCAATTTCCAGTTTTGGAGGCCACGTTAGTCCACTTATTATAACTTGTTTGTAAAGTTCATATCGAAGAGAGTCAAGCTGAGGGCAGAAGAATAAAACGTGATCAATTTGAAGTTCTTTCGGGTCGCAAGAGCACAGAGGGGAGTTCGCATGATTGAATCTGAATAAATATTCTTTAGTTCTACAGTGTCCAGATAGAATTTGGGTGAGTATAAATGAGGGATTAAGGTTTTGGTTTAATCTCTCTTGAACAGATGGAAAAAATCTCTTAGTTATTTCCCCCTTTTGAGTAGAAAGCCAGTCTTTTTGCCACAAGTCGACAATTTTGTCCTTTATCTGTCTTGAAACGAAACTCTTTGGAACTTTTTTATAACTAATTAGAAATTCAGATTGAGCCGCTGACTTGTCAAGCTCATCTGTTTTTTCATTCCCACGATTTCCTGCGTGATCCCTGATCCACTGAATGCCAATATTATAATTTTTCTCATATAAACTTAAAAGTACATGACGATTTTTTTCTATTATTTCCAAATGGCAATTTTTATTCTGGAAGTTAAATATTAGTATTTGACTATAAGTATAGATATTAAAGCTCCTATAAAAAATGGTCAGAAGAAGAGATCCAATTTATAGCCTGTAGGATAGCATAAGCCTCTGCTTGATTATTAGAACAATTAGAATGCAATTTAAATTTCATATATTTCATTTCGGTATTGCTATGGTAAATTACAAAAGCACAACCTGTACTATTATTTCGCTACCATCAGTAAAAATTTTAATGCAATGCTCCTTATTAATATCTTGTTTGAGAGAAATAAATTTTGTAGGGTGTATCCAGTGATCAGGGATGAGTTCCGGTTCTATTTCATTCTGAGGTTTCAGTTTAATGCTATAATAGATTTCAGTGTTTTCTTGAATCTTCAAACATATTGGTATAATGCCCGCGATAACGCAAGATGTTTTATAAGAAATCGTACGAAAGCCCTTGATTATTCTCAAGGCAATTAATCTTTGAGCCGTCTTTAACCTTCGCTTGTTGTATTCAACGCGTTGACCCAAACCGGCGATGCGTAGGTCATCAAAGGTATTATTGCTCCTTCGTAAATGATTTTTAGAACCTTTGAGCCACTACCCCAGGTTACCCTAGCCATTCTTGCTAGATAATTTGGAACAACACTAACTTTTTTGAACAAGTCAGTGATATGTGCTTTCCAGCGAAGTTTTCTATCAATGATCACACCAAGGTAACGCATTTCGCTAACAGTTTTTAAGAAGTTGCCGTCCATGTAAATATTTATGTTATTTATTCTTCTTTTCTTAGAGAAAATAATAATATTTGATTTTTCAGATTTAATAGTAACCTTGTTTTTATTAGACCAGTCCACAACTTTTGACACACATATATTACCATACACCTCCAGTTCAGTTTCAGTCTTGGCACTAATCAACAAGAAAAGGTCATCTGCAAATGCCACAACTTCAGCACACAAACGAAAGTCCAATCTAAGCAAAGAATCATAAAAAATTGTCCAGTAACCCAGACCGCCGCAAGAGCCTTGCGGGCAGCCCATAGTGACTATTTTTCTTATACAACTTGTTAAGGTGCGAAGGCAAGCTCCACGATCTGAAAAATAACGTTTTGTAAGAAGATACAAATTTGGGGGGGGGGCAGTTAAACTCTCTGAGTTGATTCAAAATAACGGGCCACCAAGCAGCATCAAACACCCCCTTGACATCTAAAGTAATACCAAGAACCAGTAAATTTTTTGCTAAACTTTCTTTCACAAAATTGGTTACCTTAGATGGCACCTGTGGTGCTTTTACCGGGAGTAAAACCATTCTGTTTAGGGCTTAATTTGTCATTTGAGTATAAATAATGCATAATTCTTTCTATAAATAATTTTTCAAGAACTTTTCCACTGACAGAGAGTAAACTTATTGGTCTAAATTTTGAAGGCTCGAGAGATGACTCCTTTCCAGGTTTTGTAAAAAATTGAATACAAGAGTGTTTCCAAACCCGTGGGAAGACTCCTCTTAATAAACATTCATTATCAATTGCAGCAACAAAGTCAGGAAATCTCTCAAACACTTCAGAAATAATTTTACTAGATATTCCATCTTCTCCGGGAGATTTCTTAGGGTTCATATAACTAATGACAGATTTTATCTCTTCCTCGGAAGTGTGTGTGCGTGCGCGCGCGCGCATGTGTGTGTGTGTGTGGCTGAACTCCTCCTAAACGACTGGGCCGGCTATGATGCAATTTTTTGTGTGTGTTCAAGTGCATTCTAGAATGGTTTAGATTCACAATTCGGTCCACTACAAAATGTAGAATTTTAATTATTAATAAAAAAATTTCTTTCCAGTCAAAATAACTTCCTTCCCCCATCGCGAAATGAGTAAGGTTTTAGAGGGTTTTTTCCCTAAGAGTGATGAGGTTAGGCTTAACATGTTTCCGACCGATTATTTCAAATGATTCTGTTTATTTTCATTGCACTTATTGCCTTTAAAATTAAACATCGTTAATTAATCGACCTTTCAGATTCATTCCAAAATACCTTTCATTTAAAATAAAACAAAATAAAGGAAATAAAAAATTTCTAATCTGCCTAGCGTTGAGCAGCTGATGTTGAAAATAAGCACCCTTTTGATGTCTTTAATGGCGGTGAAATTTAACGCATGCGCATTGTAATCATTGTGTTGACAACTTATTTAAACGGACACGGACTTTCATTAATTGGTTAGCTATGTTATTTTACTTTAGATACACGCTGTAAAAGGGTAGTTGTGTGTATTTTTTGTGTATGCTTATAGTTTTAAGTACATCGTTTTTTTAAAGTTGTTTTAAGTCGAGGTAATAAGTAATTGCCATATGAATAAGGCTTCAGTTTTCATGTTAGGCTTAACATTTTTTCAACGGATTGATTCAAACGATTCTGTTTGCATTCTTTGAATGTTTTTTCTGCAAATTAAATCCAGAAAAATATAGTTTTCAGCACGCGATTCTTTGAAATGAAATAAATAAATATGATATTTTCTAAAAAAGTAAACTCAAGATAAAGTTTATTATTTTACAGTATCTATACTATTAATTCTATAAATCAACTTCATGAAAGCAAAATTGTTTAATTCATGTAGAGTATTCATTCAAATCCAGGCCCAATGGGCAATTTGTAAATCTTAAGTAATTGGCACAAACATTGTTTAGCTCAATTAAAATGGTCTAAATGAAATAGATATATACATTTTATGTAATTTGGGTCAATAAATGCTCTGATGAATTAAGAATTTAAAATTTTTGATACTTTGCTCTGTGTGTCATATTTAATAAAATATTCTTGAGGAACTAACATTTTAAATAGAAAAAGTTGCACTTCAACGAACTAAACCAATCACTAAAATTGACTGATTTATGAAAATTTAAATCTTACTATTCTATAAAAGTGTACAATTTTAGACCTTTCTATCCACCATTTAAGTAAAATATCAATTCAGTTTGTGTTATCCTAAAGTTCAAAAGATTATTTTTTTAAATTATATCAATGTTTTAATGATGAAATAAATAATGTGTTATGTAGATTGAGTCAATAAATGTTGAGTATTACGAATTTAAAATTTTTACATTTATCCTCATATGAATCATATTTCACAAAATATTCTTGAAAATCTAATGTATATAAATAAAAATGAATCGCCAAATGCAAAACTGAAGAACGGCTCAACCGATTCGACAATTTTTTTAAAAAATATTTTCTTTAAGACATGAAGAAGGTTCTTATGGAGGGAAAAAAAGAGAAAAACTGTGAGGAAAATAGTTAAAATGACACTTTTTTTACTTTTCCGCAAAAGTCATCATTTCCTCACCCCACCAAATGAGTAAGATGGCAGGAAGTAATAAATTTAGGTTATTGAGAAAGAAATACGGGAAATCGGTTGGTTTTCATTTATATATTCTTAGAAAACCGCAAGTTTAAAAAAGGAAGAAAAAAAAATCATTGCTTTTATGCAGCTTATACTGATTTAAAACTTATTCTTCCAAACGGATGTGAATATCATTTTGTTTATTATTATTATTATTATTGATGACGTTTCATTTTTTCTTGTTTGTTTTGATTGTTGTTCTTAGAGATAAAATTTCTTTTTATACTTAAAAGCGGCATGAAGAGCTCTTAATATGTTTATTTCATTCTTGAAAGAATTGATCTTTTATGTATTCTTGAAAGGATTTATGTGCGATTCTTTTTATTTTCTTAGTGTTTGATGCATTCTAAATTAAACATTGTTAATTAACCGGGGTTTTTTAGGATTAATTCTGAAGTGCTTTTGAATTAAAATAAATCAGAATAAAAGAAATTAAAAATTTCTTTATCAATTTCCGTTACCCTAAATGGCGTAGAAAATTAGCACATTTGCTTAAAAATTTAAAAACGGTCCCTCTAGATGCCAAACATTTGACGTCAATCAAAATACAAGAAAGGTGAGTTCGATGTATATTTGATCTATGCCTAACCAAAGTAAAATTTGGGCAGAGAAGAAAAAAAGAATACGAAAAGAAAAAAAGGGTTTGAAGAAACAGAAGTAAAAAGGGGGGAAGGGGGGTGCAGAAAGAGAACAAAAGTAGGGTTTGTGTGTCATTCAAAATGACATTTTCGTTGAACTCAGAACATATAAATCAGTGGAATGTGCAATTAACTGAAATGATGTTGTCAATTATCCACCAGAATTTTTAAACTCGCTGGATTTCCCAGGATTGACGCCTCATAATCTTCAATTAGGATCGGAGGTCATAACGTCTCGAAATACCAACCCACCAAACCTTTGTAATGGCACCGGCTAGCAGTAAAGACATTACTGAGCAATGTGATTGAAGCTATTCTAAAGGAAAAATATAAAGCAGAAATATAAATATAAAGAATAATACCTCGCACGCCAGTGGTACCAACTGAAGTACCATTTGAATTTAAACGACTACAACTTCCAGTGCGACTTGCTTTCGCTATGATCATAAATAAATCCCAGGGTCAATCGTTGAGTTTTTGCGGCATTAATCTTGAAACCGACGTTTCTCTCATTGACGGCTGTATGTTGCTTACTTTCACGTTGGAAAAGCGTCAGCTTTATTTGTTTACGCGCCAAGTAATCAAACAAAAAAAATATCGTGTACCATAAAGCATTACAATTAAAAATACAATCCCATTATTACTTAAGTCTTTCAATGTACGAAATAGAGGTCTTATTTTTGTAAGTAATTGTTGTTTATTATTAAGGCATAATTAAATAAATGAAGTGATTACTGCGACTGCGAAACACGTTTTTTTTCTTTTTTCTTTTATTGGACTACGAAAGGTAAATAAGGGAAAGGACAATACGAAGTCGGTCGGGGCAGCTAGTGCATATATATATAATCGTAATTAATTAGCTAAAAATTCAATGCTAAATTAATTTTTTGATTAAATATTTATATTCACTGTGATTATCAGACCTGGATAGCCTAGTTGGTAGGAGCTGGATTCACATATCTGGGACTCCGATTTCTGTCCTGCCAGTTGAAGATTCTCCGTGTGTGATGGACATTAAATCTGTCTGTGGTCACAAAGTCCTCTATTTGGGGAATAATACGTAGGGGGGTACTGGGTCAGAAGTGATCGTTCACTGTTTCAGATCTAAATTACAAGATTAAATAACAAGTTCAAGATGAATTGTATTTTTGCGAGTTTCATTGATATCGTAGTCAGATTAGTCAATATTTTTGAGCTATGGGGCACAAACTTTTATCTATTTTGCATTTTCTTTTGTCCTTTTACAATTTTTCTGCCGTTAATGGCAAAATTGCATATTCAAACAGCGTGATAATCTAATATATGTGGGAGTCTAAATCAATCTTCCAAAAATTAGACTCTTCAGATAGCGGGATTTTAGTGGCGTGATGTCTAGGGTTTTTTAATATTTATGGGTTAGTTTCTAAATCAAAATCAAAATAATACAAATGAAGGATGAAAAGACTTCTTTAGAAAAAATAAAAGAATTTATTTAGAGTTAAAGGGGAATATTTACAGGGAAACATTAAAAAGAATTCAAACATGGAGATATTTAATAATCAGAAAGTTAGATTATTTCCTCTAGGAGGACATTAGAGGTAGGGAAACATTATGACTATGAAAATATATATTACCGCGTAGCCGCTGAGCTTTGCGGGAACCGCTGACGCGTGAAGACAGACGTCCTCTCTCGACAAAAGTTAGTAGGCCTCTCCCTCAAAGTTAATTGGGACAGACTTTCGGAAGACCGATAGGTGGCGTTGTTCTGGAATGCTAAACTAATTAAAAATTATAGCCCTCTGGGAAATAATCTAACCTTTACAACTCTTGCTTTGGATTTCATATATCATCGGGTGTTGACAAAACAAGATGAAGGCAGATGTTGGTTAATTAAAATGGTTCTGTGGAATATCCTACAAAATCACCCTCTCCTGAGAAAGCTGGTCTCTCAACTTTTACAGAACGTTGAGAGCTAATTTTTTTTAATCTTAAATTTTACTAATAAACTAATTTCAGTTACAATCATAAATTTGATGAATTAAGAATGTTTATGCAATAACCACAAATAATAATATTCTTAAAAATAACAAGATAAAATACCAGATGAAAAGGTGTATACTCCGGATCTAGAATAAAGCACATAAAAATTCCAAAATACTTTATATTGTGAATCTACAATTAACTAAATATTAAATCATGAAATTCTTTAGAATAGGTTGATAAAAAATGATAAGAAACGATATGAAAATACGATAATTGTTGCAAACGAATATAATATAATTATTTGAAACGAGCTTTACCATACAATAACAATTTATTTCTCAAAAGGTATAATATGAGAAAGATGAAAAATAATAACTAATATTCAAAATTCAATTAGTATAAAAATGCTTTATTAAATCAGCTGATGTGGTGGTAGAGTTCGGACCCTCGTGCTGACCGACTTTTTCTACTTCATACCTATCTTTAGAGTTCACTCTGGTTATTTTATAAGGACCTAAGAACTTCTGTCTTAGATTTAGTCCAGTTCCGAATTGAGTCCTTTGGATTGCTACTAAATCACCTTCTTTGTATTTTGAAGCTCTTTTTCTTCTTTTGTTGTAAGTCTTTCGATTCTCAGATTGTATGGTTTCGATGTTCTCCTTGGCATCTTTCCTTAGAAATTCCCGTTGTTCTTGAAATTCTTTTGTCATTTCTTCTAATAGTAGGTCTTTGATTCGGATGTCTTCCTTATTCCGCATTTTGGTTCCTACTAAAAGTTCAAATGGTGTCCATTTAGTGCTTCGAGATATAATGCTGTTTAGTATTCTTTGTAATATGTCGACATATTTATACTATTTGGTCGAGTCGTCTAACGATAGCTTGGCAAGGACGGGAATCAAAGTTCTATGTATTCGTTCTACCTGACCGTTTCCTCTAGGGACACCTGTTGCTATTTGTAAATGTTGTATGGTTTCCAGTACAGTAGTCGTTGAATAACTTTGAAGTGAACGCTGAACCTCTATCAGTGATAATTCTTACAGGGTTGCCAAAGGTTTTCTGTTGTAGTTTTAACTTTTCCAAGGCAATTTCAGCAGATACAGTTTTGACGGGATATAGCCAAGTAAATTTCGTAAATGCGTCTACTACAGTGAAAATGTGTTGATAGCTTTTATTTGTGGAAGGTAAAGGGCCAATGAAGTCGACATGGTACGTACTTAAGGGTATGTCTTCTTTAGAAATAGGATTTAAAAACCCTTCCTTTTTGCCAGTTTTCTTATTAGCCAAGATACATGGAACGCAATTAACGATTACTTTTTTGACGATGTTGGTTATATTTGGAATAAAAAATTCCCGTTTCACAATTTCTGCTGTTTTTGCTACTGAGAAATGACCGTTGTCGTGGATCATTTTAATCAATTCAGTTTCCATTGCTTTAGGAATCACGATTAATTCTCGACCGTTCCGTTCGAAAAATTCTTCAGATTCTTGTTTCTCTAAAAGTGACTTCAATGTTTGTATGCTATCACCTTCTTCTTGTGCGCTTTTCAACTTTGAAGTTAATGTATCATCACAGACCATCATTACTAGATAACGACTCAGAGCATCAACATGCTTCATTCGACTTCCAGCTCTGTGCTCTATTTCGTAATCGAATTCTTCTAATTGAAGTGCCCATCTGGCTATGCGTGTAATTAGATCCTTCTTATGCATAGTCTTTTGAAATGCTGCACAGTCAGATACTATTTTAAAACGTTGTCCTAAAAGATAAACACGAAACTTTTTTAATGCATTGATAATTGCAAGTACCTCTAATTCATAACTGTCATACTTTTCTTCTGCGGAATTTGTCTTCTTTGACATGTAGTAAACTGGGTGTAATTTTCCATCGTCGGCTTCTTGCAATAAAATTGCACCGTACCCTTGTTTACAAGTGTCTGTATGCAGCTCTGTTCTTCTTCCAAACTTGTAAATATGCAAAAGTGGGCCTTCAGACATGATTTTCTTCAATTTTCAAATGCTTCTTTTTGTTGAGCCCCAAATACAAAGAGTTTTCTCTCTCTTTAAATCACTAAGTGGTTTGACTATCTTTGAATAGTCTTTGATATATTTGCTGAATTGCCCGGTTAATCCAAGAAAACTTTGAACTTGTTTTATCGTTGTTGGTTCTGGAAATTTTTGGACAGCCTGTGTCTTTGCGGTAGATGGTTTAATAGTTCCACCTTCTACAATGTGACATAGAAATTCGATTTTCTTTTTTAAAAATTGGCATTTCTTGAATTTAATTTCTAATCCGTATTTCTTTGCAACTGCGAACACAATTTTAAGTTTTTCTAGACCTTCTTTCTCGTTTTTCGCTGGAATTACGAGATCATCTAAATAAGTGATTACAATTCCTTTGCGGGTAAGATCTCTAAATATACTTGATACATAGCGTTGAAAAACTCCTGGACTTGCGCTTAGTCCAAAAGGAACTTTATTAAATTCATATTGTCCGTCTGGAACAATAAAAGACGTATACTTTCTACTATCTTCGTCAACATCGACGTGGAAGAAACCATTATGTAAATCCAACGTAGAAAATACCTTTGCTTCTTGTAAAGTGTCCAAAATGTCTTCGATGAGAGGTAAAGGAAATTTATCTTTTACGAGCTTCTGGTTTAATTTTCTGTAATCAACACACAATCTTGAAGATCCATCTTTCTTTTTTACAATTACAATTGGACTTGCGTATTCTGATGAACTCGGACGTGTAATGCCTTCTTTAAGCCATTCTTCAATTTGCTTGTTTATTTCCTGTCTTTCTGTGAAAGCTAGTCGACGAGGTGGTTGACAGACTCGTTCTTCGTCTTTCAGGATAATTTTCATTGTAACGTCGGTAGACGCCGTTTTTTCTGGCTTGTAGTCTTGTATTAATGTTTCAAGTTCCTTCTTAATTTCACAATTTTCAATATGGCGCAGATCTAGTTCTTCTTGAAGATTTTCAGCAGATATTTGCATGAGCAATACTTGATTCTCATATTTTTGGAATTTAACTCCTTCTTTGATGAAACTTATCGATGCTTTTTCTAAAATATTTGATCCAATGACTGCTTCGAATTTTAATTTGTCAGTAGGTACAACATGCCAACTTAGTAAGTAATTTTCTTTGTCCATTTCAAATTCACGTTCAAAGGAACCGATCGTTGTAACTTGTGCTTCACCAATGCCTGTGAGAAGCATTTTATCTGTGATAATTTGGTTGGATCCATTATCCTTCTGCTTGTGTTTTCTCGTCGCAAACTTACGGTACTACCACTATCTATAAGTGCCGTGATTTTCGTCTTTCCGAAAAATATTTCTTTAGTGCGTAAACCTTCTTTGCCGTTGAGAGTGCAAGTTCCCTTTGATTTGTTTGTCTCTTTTCTGGCATTTGTTTTGTTCGTGGTGAACGTATTAACTTTCTTCGGCGGTTCTTTGAATTTCTGGGACTTAGAGTAATTCGTCTGAGCATTGTAGTTCGAGTGTTTCTCGTAATTTTTGTTGTAACATCCTTTCTGAGCGCTGTCTTGAGTTCTTTGACGAGTTTCGTACTTGGTGACTGGGTACCTCTTATCCGTTCTGTTATACTCAAATCTTCTCGGTGCTTCAGATCTGTGATATTTTTCAATGGGTTTGAATTCTTGTTTTTTAACAAATGGACTGCTCGCTTTTTGTTTGAAAGTTCTTTTAACATCTTCAAACTCTTCTAACTTTTCTGCTAATTGAGCAGGACAGATCATATTAGGCCATTCATCAAGGTAAAATTCTTTGAATTCAAAAGGCGTTTTTTGTTTAAGTTGATCTGTTATTATCAAATCTGATAATTTCTCGAAAGTATCTACCTTTAATCCATTAATCCAGCCGTTGAAAAACGTATTTAATTCATGGTAAAAATCAGTCCATGTTCTTTCAGGTGCCTTTTGATGAGTGACAAATAACTGTCGAAATTTTTCCGGAGTTAGTTTGAAACGTTTGAGCAGTAGCTCTTTAATATGTTCGTAACAGTTAGCTTTGTCGTCCGGTTCTCTGGCTATGATGTGAAATACTTCCGGTGGTAATAAGCCTAATAGATGAGAGACCCATTTTTCTTGACAAATATTCAATCGTTGAACTTGACGTTCAAATAATTTAAGATAAAGACTGATGTCTTTTTTCAGGTCGAAGCGATGTAGAAATTTTGATACTTCTTTGATCAGAAACTTAGTATCACTTGTGTCGGATGTACACTGGTCTAATTTAGATTGCATTTGAATCTTTAATTTTTCTAATTCAAATTCGTCTTTGCGTTTGCGTTCTGCGAGTTCGTCCTGCCTTTTTTGTTTCTCTAGCCTCAACTCTTCGAGGGGTATTTTTTCTTCTCGTTCTTCAATACGTTGTTTTCTTCTAAACATAGTTTTTCTTCTCGTTCTTCTTGCTGTCTCTCCCTGGCTTTGCGAACTTCAACAATCGTTGTATGCTGGTTTTCTGTTAGGTCTTCGTCGTAATCTTCACTCCTAGTAATTAGATTTTTGAGTGTAACGATGGTCATTGATTGATCAGCTTCTAAATTTAATTCTGTGGCCAATACGAATAAATCTTCGCGTCTACCTTTGCCGAGATAGGCCATTTTAAAATTTAAATTTAATCTTAGTAAGCAATTAAAGAAATTAACGAAATTGTTGCGTGTTCAGATAGTAACAATAATGTCGCTATAGTTTGGCAAATTTCGTTTTCTCATTTATCAAAATTCTTAAGAAAGAATAATACTGCACCAAAATACACTAAATATACGATGAAATATGGAAATCTCATTCATTCTGAAATATTTTAGACTATTAACGTGTAAATTAGTTTAAATTATTCGATATTTTAGTTTGCCTATCTCAATTATTAATTTCAACTGAAAAACAAAACACTTTTACAAAAACATTTAATACATCAGTTGTCTCATTTTCTTGTAATAAAGAGAAAAAGAGTTTGAAGAGAATAAAAACTAAATAATAAAAATCTTATTTTAAAAACTGTGATAAAATTTTGTTAAAATGTGAAAAAGAATTTAATCATCAAAGTTCTTTAAATAAAACCAAACACTCTAACTAAAATATAAGTTAATTATTTCGCGGAAAGAACTTTATTATTATTATACTACACCATTAAAAGCAAGCACTTGTAAAAATCATTAATCAGATTCTAAAAAGGAACACACGTTTGAATGAGGCATAATCTAAACACTTAAGTAGCTTTTGAAGTAGGATCAGTCGCTGAGAGCGAAAGATAAATAAATTTTTAATGAAGTCAGTGAGGAAATCGAAACCGAAACTAAAGAGCTACGCACATCTGGCGAATGCCACTTAAGGAATATAGAATAGAATGAATCAATTCGTTTTCTAAATGAAAATATAAAAATATAACAATTTGAATATTACCCCCGATTTCCTGAATGGTTAAAATATATACTTATGTAGTATATTATTATGTATCACAAGTAGAAAAATAATATTTTAAAAAATATATACTCGCTTGATACTTAAAAATATGATCACATACACTTTAAAAATATATGAATTATTTCTTTTGCACAGCTAAAATCAATTTCATAAACAAGGCTGATGTTCTGAAATTCTTCGGAAGATTCTTCTTTAGTTAAAACATTAAGAGACAGTACCTCATATCACGGTTTCTCGCTGGCGTTGTTGGTGGTTTCACTGGTGGTTTTAAGATGTTTTACTTGTTTCCTTGAAGATCGACGGAGACACTGCTGATCGCCACTGTAGAAAGGATTTCTGAAGTGGACGTAAACTGTTAGCTTTCATCTGCAGGACTTCTGAAGGGGCTTTTGAGAGCAGCTTTGAATGATGAGATGACTCCACTTGGGCAAGGCAGGAATTAATTGTTAGTTAGAGAGGCAAGCCGCGCGTTTAAAAATTCAGTCAGTCTTTTTTCATCTTAGGCATTAAGCCAAAATTTTTTTTAAGGGATAGTAATTTAAAATAATCGGATACTTAAAGGAGATTTTTAAATCAATCCCGGCCGAACCCCCATTATTTCTGTGGGAGTCTAAATAAATCTTCCAAAAATTAGACTCTTCAGATAGCGGGATTTTAGTGGCGTGATGTCTAGGGTTTTTTAATATTTATGAGTTAGTTTCTAAATTAAAATTAAAATAATACAAACAAGGGATGAAGAGACTTCTTTAAAAAAATAAAAGAATTTATTTAGAGTTAAAGGGGAATATTTACAGGGGGAGTATTTACAGGGAAACATTAAAAAGAATTAAAACATGGAGATATTTAATAATCAGAAAGTTAGATTATTTCCTCTAGGAGGACGTTAGAG
>JAOUZG010003378.1:2746862-2793747 GCA_026289955.1 Argiope argentata
ATATATATATATATATATATATATATATATATATCATATTGCCTGTATCATCTGTTAATTTAAAAAATTATTTCATTTCTATTTTTTTTTTTGGACTATTGGCTTTCATATTGCTTAATGTGAGCAATAAACAAACAATTACTAAAAAATAATGAATAAAACACAAATTCTTATTTTAACGTATTTTCAACATATTTTTTAATGTATTGGTCAAAACTTGTAAAACATTAAATTATATAATTCCTGTATGTTTCTTCAATAGACAGCATTTTATAAGCCCAAATTTCTAACCCTTTTTAGATCTATGTCTAGTAAGATTTGGTTTTGTGGCAAAAGAATCAATTTGATCAGTAATAAACTCTGAATATTTCACATAATTATTTGGTTTTGTGACACAAGAATCAAATTTGATATATGATTAACTCTGAATATTTTACAAAAATTCCATGCAGAAAAAATGCAACATTTCTCTCACTTATACGAAATTTCTTTTATTTATTATTAACTTACAAGATTACTTCATGCTGTAAAATTACTTAATTGTGAATGTTAGTGTTAACGAATGTTCAAGGGACATTTTTCAAACCCAAATTAACAATTTACTTCAAATTTCAAACATTTTTTTTTATTTATAATTAGTTTGGTTAGGTTTTATGGTACAAGAACCTAATTTGATCTATGATTAACGCTGAATGTTTCACAAATATGATTCACAAAAATTCCATATCAAAAACTTTGACACTTCATCTCATTATAGGAAATTTCAGAATTTATTTACTATTATCGTATAAAGTTACTTCATATTATAGCTAGAATGTTTGCACTACATTACAAATGTTAGTGTAAGCTAATATTTAATAAGACAATAATTTGCAAGCAAAAATTAATAATTTACTACAAATTTATAAAATTTCCTTGATCCATGATTAATTAGGTTTGATTTAATGATACAAGAACCAAATTTGATCGGTGATTAAACCTGAATATTTCACAAAAATTTCCTGTAAAAATGTAACACTACTTTCAGTTACGCAAAGACAAGTTTCTGGAGACCTCCCCCTCCCATAAACTATCACTTTACCTTATCCAATTTGTGAAGATAGAAAAAGTAGGTATGCAAAACAATTTATTTATAAAGACCTTCATCAAATAATATTTTACAAATATGAGGTAAATAATAATTTATTTCAAATTTTCGACTGAATTTTCTGGATTGATTCACACACCAAAGCAGCATCCTGAAAATTATGACTTTAAAGAGTAAATAATATTGTCACAAAGTCATTTATAAACAAATTTAATTTAAATTATATTTTCAATATTCGTAACACTTGAAAAGTTAGCAATTTCTAAAAATCCGCACACATTTATAATAATGATTGAACTATCATTTCTTTTTAAAAGTACAAATAAAATATTTGTTGACAATTGGAGATTATTAAAATGCAAAATTTTAGTTAAAAAGTACTCCTCGAAGAGATAAAGTGCAAGTCGATTCTTCACTAGAATCGGAACCTTTCTGTCCCGAAATCGCGATTTAACTTCCAGGTTATCCCAACCATAATTCACTTTTTTAAATTTTCATAGTGTGAATTTCTATAGAATAATTTTATTTTGTATTCAAAATTATAATGCAATATTTACAGCCTTTGAAAGTTTAAGAAAATGAAATGAAGTTACCTTTTTAACGTAGCTGTTTCTTGAGAGCAGGCATTCATAGTACAGAAAATAAAAGATGTATTAAGCAGAGCCTTTTGTTTGGGACTATGACCGCAATAAACGCATATATACTTGTAGATTTGAACTTGCTTCTCATAATGTTTTAAAATAATATAATTTCACAATATTTAACTAACTTTTATTAATAATAATTTGTATTATGATTTTTATATTATCTAATTTTTAAACTAATTTTATTTATCTACATTGATTATTAAGATTTTTGAACTAATATGAGCATATTATAAGTATTGGAAGATGTTTATTCCAAGAAGTATTTATAACTAACTTTTTCTGAGCAAAACTGATTTGGATATTACTATTAAGTAAAATTTTCTATCTAACATTCAATGAGATATGATATTCAAAAGAAAGTTAATTTAAACTCTATTTGGAAGCATTATAAAAAGCGAATGAGTAAATAATAGATGTTATATTTAATGTTCAAGTAAATATAATCCAGGCTTGCTATAACAAACTGTTTATCTCTCAATTTCATGATTAAATTAATAAGTTTAATTTCTAATCCATGAATTCAAATTCATAATGAAAAACATCATCCCTCATAATTTTCCTACAGTTTACTTTTAAATCGAAGATCATTTTTTTTCCATATTTCACTACACTATTAAGATATGGATCAGATAACTTTTATTGGTTGTATATTGTTACCTAAAAATACTTCCTGATGTTTTTAAATATTGGCAGCATTAAGTAAAATCTTGGAACAATCTGAACATCTATGATTTTATTAAAACTGCGTGAAGTACGAAATACATACTCATAAATTGAACATCTTGGACTGTTTTCATTCGTAACTGTCGTTGAGTGTTAACGAATTCATAAAAATTAAGATCATTCATTAACTATCAGCAATAAGTAAATGCAGTTAAAGTTTTTGAAATGCTCTGTGTTTGTTGGAAGAAATAAAAAATAAAAAAATTTAAAATCATGTAAAATTTAAACATGTAGTTCAGAAGACGATTATAAATATTTATGAATAGTTCTTGAAGTCTAATGTTTAGCTCTTTCACTACGTATAGCTCTATATACTATCCTCGCTTGCAGAGACTGAAATTCAACATTATTTTTTGTCTAATTTCGAGACAAAAAATGTGATTTAAAAAAAATGTCTTAAAAAGGGAAACAGAAGGAATTTAGAAAAATAAAAATAAAAATAAATTAAATCCAAAATATTCCAGATATGGCCGATAATGCTCATGTCAGGAGATTTTCTGAAAGAGTTGAATTAAAAATAAATGTCGTGTCTTTAAAATGTTCATTTTATTTCTAAAGTCTACCGATAGATGGCACCAAAGAAGTAAATAAACTTTAATGGCCCTTAACGACTCATGTGTGGCCGTCCATAGACGGCTACGACTCACGTCACAGGCAATACCATGATCTTCATAGGATAGCGGACTGTCAAATGCGAATATTGGAAAGTCAAGGTCGTTACAATTGAGGGGAGGGGTGACTAATCACTTTACAGAGAAATTATCGGAAAGTGAGAAGTCACTGCTCCGATAGATTTCAGTGATATGCAATTCAGTGTTACGATTATTCCAAAAATAACCAGTCCGGCCACTTTTAATCCATTCCCAGATTTCTCCTTTTATCTATATTCTCGTTAAGGAGACGGCACCCTGAGGACACAAGGGAAGAATGCTTTGTGTTTCTAGCATTTCATTTCCTTCCCCTAGAAGGTCGGGGATTATCCTATACCCTTCTTTTCCTTCAAAGATGTCGGCTCAAGCCGTTTTGAGATAACATATTGTAAATACGGGGAGTTGTCACAATTTGCTATTTTAGGTTGAAAGGAGTTCCCTATTTTTATTCTTCTTTCACTTGCAACATATTTGCCTATTGCCAACTTTAAGATTTTACATTAATATCGTATATAAAATTGAATTCGACTGGCTCCTTCAATGTCTTTTTGGCCCATTCATTAAAAAATAAGGCTACCGTGTATTAATTTTTAAGAATTATGAATACAATATTTTTTTTATTATTAAATACATTTTTCAATGTTTGAGGGTAAAGTTATCATTACTGAGATATCAGCACAATATTGTGAAAAGTTTACTTGAGTTTCAAATTGAAGTTTTTGATCATTCTATCTCATTTTTTGCGGCTTTTGACAACGAAGCATTGTCTAGTGTTTATCATGAGGTTTCATAGTGCATTAACTGGAGAATGATTAATTTTATATTAATAATTTTTTAAGTTGGTTATTTTTTACGCATTATATAATAAAGACATCTCATATTCATTTTTGTTAAACATATTTTGAACAAAAAAAAAGGTTTTGTGTAAATATTTCTCACACAAAATGCATAGTTCAATGGATATGATTTCAAAGATCGTTGTAAAAGAAATCATTCCTTTCTTGCATAGAATTAGAAATAATCATTAGATGAATTGATTATTCTAAGCATAACTAATTTTATATTCATTTTATCGGCTTTTTGTATTCTTTAAAAACTATTTTGAAAAATATATATAACACCTTTTTTTTCTAAAATGTCTATTTTAAATATAATTTTAAAGAATAGATGACGTAATATATTTATCCATTGCTCTGAAAAGAGATTCTTTTAAAATTACATTTTTTCATTTCCAACATTGATATTTGGTACATTGTTTACTACATTTAAGTGTCACAAATATAGTAAAGATATTGTTTTCCCCTTGTGGACAATAAAGGAAAATTAATTCCACTCACCTGGAAACAGCGTCACTGTTGCTTATTGCGTCGTATTTTCGCTTTGCCAGAATATATCATTCTTTTTTTCTATTTTTAAAAAAATATTAAAATACCTTATAATTTCAAAACGCAGCAATTCTGTGTGGGAATTGGAAATCGTTTTTCAATTGTTATGTATAACATTGCATAAAACGCTTAAAAAATATATATTTATAATTTTTGCCTTGATGAGGTTCTAGCTGTTATAAATTAAACGTGTCTGATCTTTTGAACTTTTTTAAAAATATTTAACTTATTAAAATATTTTATAATTCATAAAATGATAAAATAATTTCTCAAAATTAGGGGGAAAGATTTATTTCCTGAAAAAAAATGTATATATTTGCATCGTTTTTATATGGGGTGAATTTATTTCTTGTTCTGCTATTAATTTGTGTTTGTATTTCTAAGAATAACTAAGACTGGTTTGAATTTCATAGAATCGAAAAAATAGTACTGTTAAAATATTTTATAGCCATTAATGAATTAAAATCTTGATCATTTACTCTGCCATTATCATATCACATTTCTTCATAGTAAAACGTCGCGAATACTGTTTGCTTCCCTAACCTAAAAAAAAAAGAATTTTACTCAATTAAACTTTTATTATTATTTTTTTCATTAATAGTCTTATTCTACTACACTATTCTGCAAGTTTACCATAGAAGGGCTTGGACTTATAACTTTTTTACAATTTTTCTATGAATTAAATTTTCTACTGCATTGTCATTAAGCGAAAATATATATTCTTTTGTGTTCATAAAAATTAAGAAGAAAATAATTTGATTTTACAATAAAATAATAACTAAGTAAGACTTATAAGATGTACAACTGCATTAAATTTCAAATTATAACAAATGATATTATACAATAAGCGACAAATTTAGTCATTAATATCATTACCTGGAATAAAATTTTAAATCAGATTTTAAAAAATCCCTAGTGTCCATCCAAATATCCTTTAAAAATATTTTCAGAATACTTTATGAGCTTTCTTTTTTTGCATAAAATCGAATAGTCTCCAGCGACTTTGTATTTCATTTATTTTTTTGACATTAAGTCAGCTAAATTATATTTTGAGAACATTTTGAATTGAAATTTACAATAATCACAATCAAGATTAATGAATCAAATATATTCACTAGCGGTTTAAAAAAGAGATTCGTAAAAATTATCAATTTCAAATTTAGTAAATAATAAAATAAAATTATTCTCATTACAATGTTTTTTTTAATTTAAAATTATAGCTTTTAAAGATGCAATAAGCCGAAAACTAAATAAACCTTCAAATATCAGAAAGAGTCATATAGAAAAAAACATATTCAAATCTCCGCGCATATTAGGTAATTGCCTATTTAAAAGAAAGATATTGATCCTTTTCTTCAGATAGTTTTTCCTGGAAATGCAGTTCGGAATTAAAGGAGGTAAAATGAGTAAATCCATGAAGTGGGCGAATGAAGGACAGACCTTTCAATCGCAAAACATTTGCTAATTTTCAGTAATCTGAATGAAATTTCCTTTTAACCTTTAGGTTGCGGAAACCCAAACTCGGAAAAGTTACTTTGAATGCGGGCATTCAGTGGAGAAAGATAGCAGATGCTTTCCCCTTTTTTTTAAATCGATTGTAGTCAGATTTCGATCTCATGTAGTGTTAATTGGTCATCTATTCTCCCCATCTTAATCAGGTTGCTTTTTTGCGGTTTTACTGCATCTGGTCACTAGAAAAATCTTTTAATCGCAGTTTTTTTTCCTTTTTCTGTAAACTTTGTTTAATAATTCCGTATGAAAAAGTATTAAGTTAAATTTTATGATATTATATAACTTATAAATAGGATAACTGAAGTATAATTATTTAGCACATTAAACAAATTGTTGTCAATTTTTCATTCATATTTGTTATTAAATAAATTTCTCAAAGCTTACTGAAGCTGTAAATTTAATTCTTATAAAGTTTGAACACATCATTGTGAATTTTAATTTATTTTTCTTCTAACTCATTTATCTTTATCAAATATAATTATTTATATATCACGTATAAATATCGTGATTGTTTTTTTTTTGAAAATATTTTCATTTTTCCCCACAAAACACAGGTAACAATCCTTTGATATTGTAATGACTTGACCCTGGTCGATCAAATAAAATGGTAGCGTGTTATACACAAGGGGTTTATTTACAGCTTTATACAATAATACAAAAAAATAATAACAAAAACACGTCCTCTAGGTTAGATACTGGAAAATATTTACAACTGGATTGTCCGTTCGGCAACTATGCCGGGGATTCACAAGCTGTCCGCGTATTTGGCTACTGCCTGTAGCTCCATAGATCTACGGATTACTTCCGGTAGATCTTTCCAACAAACTCGAGATCACGTGGTATCTCTTCAACTTCAACACTCCTCACAGCTCGCCTCGTCCTCCGGATCAGATTGTCTCCTCTCCCTCTTAACAGTAGCGAAGCTCCACCTCTCAGGCTGATATTGGCGCGCTGGAGATGCCGATTGTTCAATCATTCTTTAGAAATACTCCCACTGGCACGCCATCATGTCGTGGGAAGATATCTGAAACATCCAACCCTTATCAGAACCTTCACCATTCCCACTGTTCGCATCTGCATTCTTTCTTCAATGGGTTCAAGATAGCACTAATTTCTTCAACGGGTCGTAAAGAGCATATGCTGTTCATTATTGGAACATTATCCCAGCTGGGGTGGTCCATAGAAGAAATAGTCCCATCTGGTATTTCGACACGGTTTTTTGATTTAAGGGGCCGAAAACATGTGTGTTCCATTATTTGTCTTTCTCAAGTTCGAAGAACGACAATAAAAAGGGAGAAATACAATGGGCAACAAAGGATGAATAGCCTCTCCGATGGCTAGGAATATCATTGTTCGATCATGTGTTTCTTCCAGCAGGAGACAAAATGGCGACTTCCTTACAATATTTTGTAAATTAAATGTATCTGCAAAATGTCAAATGATTGTCTGCTATTTTGTAGATTTGAATTAATTAATATTAACATATTGAGCTCATAAAATCATGTATAGTTTTTATTCCTAACATATTTTGGAAGGTTTTTAATATAAATTACTAGTAACGTTTCTTTATTCTATTGTCGATTCTTATAATTTAAATTGGTTTTTTCCCGAGAATTTTGATTACTCAAAACAGTGCAATATTTTTGAAAATCACGCTCTATTTTCTAGATAATCAATAACAAATTTATACCGAACATTTCTTTTTTTGCATAAAAATTTACTAATTTGTAGATAATCCCTAGATTAAAGACATTAATTTTAAGCAAAGTAAGATTAGAAATGGTTTACTTAGAATTTGATATATAAGATTTCATTGCTATAAAATTATATTGAAAAGTAGTTAACATTAAAAAAACCTTCAAAAAAATCCTTAATAAATAAAGCTATCATTGTAAATGATCAGCATTTGTTAGTATCTGCTATTACTAACAAATGCTAACAAAAAGATATATTTTAAAAGCCTCTTTCAATATTGTAAAATTAGAATTATAACTTTTAATGAGTGATTGATTATAGATAATTAAAGAAGCCGTTTTCATAAATCATGAAAAATAATGATGAAACTTACAGCTTGCTTAAAAATCAAAACCTAAATATATTTTCAGCATGAATATATCGTTCAAGCACTTAACTTTAAAGCTAAAAAAATGTAAGTCGTCAATTCTTTAATATTGTGTTAGAACAGTACAGTAGTGACTGGAAAGTATATATTCCCGAGGTTCCAGTCATTGAGGGGGAGGGGGGCAGGCATGAAGACAGGGAGAAAAAAAACCAATCCGATATTAAATTTAGTTTTTTTGCCCTGTAACGAATTGAGAAAAAAGTTGTAACAATTTATCTAGGGCGCCAATTATCTTCACTACAACATTCCATCAGAAATGAAATTTCTAGAAATTTTTGATGCAAATTTTTATTATTCGAATAAAAATATAAACGCATATTATCATAAAATTACAAAATTTTATTAAGTTTAAAACTTAATAACTTACAATGTTAAAAAATTAAGGAATTGAAGAAAAGAATGTTTTCAATCGAGTACTAATATCAAATGAAGTTATGCAAACTCACACTCATTAAAAGAATGCCGCCAAAGCAGTTTTCACAAAACTCACAAACGCCAACAATGATTATAACTATAGCTGGACGAAATATCCTGACCCTAAGGGGTATAGCACAAAAGGACAGGGATTTTTATAACGCAATTACGGTTCGCCGGGAAGTTCAAGTGGGGGAACGAAATCCAAACTCGTTGCTGGCACAACAGTTGTACCAACCAATAAGGAAAAGTAAAAAAAAAAATCTTGGTACAGCAGTAAGCTAGAGGTTAAATAAAACTTTTCTAATGCCTTCACCTTTTAAATCTTAACTCTTATAGAAAAAATTTACATGTTTTGAAGAAAATTGATTTTAAAAATTTAATTTTCGTCTATATCATTTAAGAAGGCATCAATTCTCCAAAAGTGAAGTTCATTTAATTTGAAAATTAATTTCAGTCTTTCTTCAAAACAATTTCTTTGCACATAATAATTTAGTGCGGAAATGTTTGTAATGTGGTGATTTCTATAGATATAAGCCAGATAACATCCCTCGGACCGAAGTGCACTTTTGGCCCAACGGATTTGTTACTCGGCTACTAAGCATAAGATTAGGAGTTCGGGCCTAGCGCTATCCGCCTACAGTATTCATAATAAAGCTAAGAATTACAAATATATTCATGAGTGCCAGAACAAAAGGCATGACGTATTTAAATTAGTTTTTTCAATTCATATATACATTATATATAAATATATGTGTTTGTTTAATACTAGATAGAACTTTGCAATTTTTGCTAAAATTCCTGAACTTTTCCAAATGCTCTCAGTCAATAACAAATTCTTTCAATAAAATTGTCTTATCTATAATAGTTAAAGAATTGACAATTGTTAAAATTTAGAATCTATAATAGTTACAACAAAATCGATTGCTTTCCCTTTTTTTAGAGTAACAATGACAATTATTATTAATTTTACGTTGAGAAGATATTAGTAAATTTCACGCGAATTTTCTTTTCCTTCTCTATTATTTAAAAACGCATTTATCAATTAAAAATATTCAGCAAATTTGATATTTGGCTCAGTAATTATGTTCCAGGTATACAGTTTTTTAAATCGGTAGAAATTGTCTCATTTTAAATCATTACGTTATAAATTTTATTTTCATTATAAAATATTTTTAATACATTTTTATCGGCTATAAGTTTAGAATATAACATTTCATGCCATTCCATTTGCACAAAATGTTATTTTATAATTTAATTCCTAAAAGAATATAGTTTTTGAGAAACACAGACACGCATTTATCTATATCCTTCCTACACGATACCGATTTTTAAAACGTTTTCTATGAAACACGACAAAAAAATGTTACAATAGAGATTCTCAAAAATGCAGAATTTATTCGAATGTTTAAAAATGTTAATTTGAAGGTATTTTAGTTTTGAAAATCAGTATTTTATAATTAAGAAAATTTATGACTTTTTAAAACAGTTTCTATGCATTTCTTTTATTAAAACTTTCTCTGAAAAGATACAATATAATATCACTAAAAATAATATGTAGACAATAAAATATAGCGTATGCATGACTGATAATCGAATGGCTAATTGCATCCAGCAATTTATCTTCCTTTACTTTCAGAAATTTCCATTTGATTTTTTAACCAATTCGCAAACAATGTCTTTCTAACACGCGCATCGAATTATTGAATTTTCAGTTTTAAGCCTGCAAATAAGTGAACAGAGGCATTTAAAAATGCAAAAATCACCTAAAAATGCTTCAAATCTCAAATTCTCGTTATATTATTATAATGATCAAGATAACAATATATATATATACTATATATATAAGATAGTATGCGTCATCTTATTAAACTAATTTAAGTAAAGCGAATTTGTATGTCAAGGGGTTAAAATCTTAAGTTTAGATTGAACGAGACTCAGTATACATTACTGGTATTTTCTTGAAATGGCGTTTTTCCATATTTATGATATTATATTTTTGAATCTAATGATATCAGTTCACTTTTATATACCCTTAAAACACCTTGAAGAAGAAAGAAAAAAAAGCAACAGAAGTATTACTTTAATTGTTAATTTATTTCAATTATTTTCAATTAAAAATATTTTATAGAAAATCAGTTTAAAGCAAACAGAGTAAATAAATATTTTAAATGTGAACATTATAAATTATTTCCCGATAAATTCTGAAATCCACAAAATTTTAACAAGCGAAGCATTTTTTTTTCTTTATCACATTGCTAACCATAATAATGATGATATCTAAACAAATTTATTGATATATACGTGATGCAAGCCTTTACGTTCTCTGTTATAAAATTTAAAAAAAGTATTTAAATTTGCATGAATTTTTGTGCATCTTTCCCAAAATGTTTTTATAAATCAATGAAGAGAAATTTATCACTGACAAATTAATTTAAAATATTTCTTTTATTTTTAAAACAGCTTTAAAATAAGCCATAATTCGGTCTTTAAAAATTAGAAAATCCTTCAGAGCAACGGAATTCTCATGCTAACCAGAAACAGAAAATTTAATTATGATAGTATTAAATCATTTCAATCTTAGAAATTTAGTAATTATGATATTTATATCCAGTTAAAAATGGATATAAATCCGTATGAAGTTTGTTTGAGGCATTGAATATCGACAGAAACTTGTTTAAAACACAAATTAATATTTTTCTGTGAAGAGAAAGGCGGAATAAATCTAGTTTTCGTTCAATGAGATAAGTTGCATATAGCTTCCAGCGATGGGAAGAGTAGACTCTTTGTGAAATAGGAAGCTCTCTGCGTGTGATCTGTGTCCCACCGTCCGCTACAACTATTTGTGGGAGGTCTGATCCTGGAAATAGCATCAGTGGGTCAGGGACTTTCCCAATGCATGACTGATATTGTCTTCAAGAGCGTTCACTGGACAGATCGTATCGATTGTTACTTCTATCGTGATTCAAGACGTGAAATCGAAATAACCAATAAGAATATCAGTGATTTGAATCACACCCATTTTTGAAAAGTATTGATCACTGACATTTGTGACTTTTTGATATTGGTTACGTAATAACCGTTTCTAAAATATTCGTCATCCCTATTCACAGGAAAAAGAATTCTATAAAAATTTTAAAACGAGCATTTCCTTTTCGTGCCGAAATTACAACTGAAAATAAGCATAATGACATCAGAAGAGAAAAAACGTTTTCTGTTTCCTCTGGTTGAATCTTTAAATTACCTTTCTTTAAAACATTAGGGCATTCAGAAAACGTTATTTCCCATGGTTAAATTCTTTGAATAGATCGATGCAGTTCGTGGCTCGATGTTTACACTTTGACTAGACGAAATTTTCCATCAGCTAAGAAATCTGCCCCAAGGACCAGTCAATTCGTTTTTTATTAGCTCCCATCGAGACAATATCACCGATGAAAACTGTTGGTCCTGACTGCTTCTTGCTTACTCGTTGAATGAGAGTGCCCAAGCATTCAGATCTAAATCAGTTTCTCAAGTTTTTAATTAATGTTTGCTTAAACCTGGATCTTCTTAGTTAATATTTTTTGATCAATAGCGTAAATATCAGGAAGTTTGCATTCTTGGAAGTCATGAAGGAACATGGAAGGGGAGATTGGTTTTATAGCTTCGTCCAGTTATGTACGTCAGAAGCCTTGAAATTAGTAATACTTTCACAATCTTCCAAAACCGTTGCTGTTTCTTCATAACTTAAACTCGCTCTTCCTAAGACTCCTTTTAGCAAATCTTTCATTGCTCTTATGAGTCTCTCACACCAACCGCCCCACCAGGCGGCAGTTGGTGGGTTGAATTTCCACTCAACAGCATTCACAGCTCCTTGTTTCTGTATCTGTTCCCAATTATTATTTTTTTTCTTTTCAAAATGTCGGTTGCTTCGTTGAAGTTTGAACCATTGTCACAGTAGACAACTGAGCACATTCCCTTACGTGCCACAAATCTTCGAAATCTGATCAAAAACGCTTCCGTTGAGGCGGCACTGACAAGTTCAAAACGAACCACTCTGTAAACGGCGCAAGTAAATAACAGTATACAGCATTTCTTATTTTCCTTGAGAAAAAGTGGGCCAGCCATATCAATGCCGGTAATCTGGAATAATGCTGCAGCTCTTACTCGATTTTCTGGAAGAGGAGGAGCAATCGTATCAAAGCTCTTCGAACAAAATCTTTTACAAATAATGCAATTTACCAGAACTTGTTTCACAATGTTTTTTCCGTGAAGAATACAGATATTTTCTCTAAGCAAATTGATAAATATTTGCACTCCTGCGGGACATTTTTTACAATAGTGTAAGTGATCAGTCGTTTCAGTATTTCGTGATTTCCAAGAAGAATAGCAGGTTTTAAAAATTCGTCCTAATCTTTTCTATATGTTATTTTAGTTTTCAGCCGAATAATACCCTGCTTATCTTTAAACGTTTGAAGAGTTTTAAGTAGACTATCATTTTCAGAAACGAAAGATTCTTCTTGGATCATGCGTATTATTTTCACTTCTGCTTCACAGAATTCTGCGGCAACTAATTCTCCACGACTAAGTTCTTTTAGTTTCAAATAATTTTGCTTGAAATGAAAAGTCCATGCAACGGGTCGAGCAATACTATTATAATTTGAAAAATATTTGTTGTACCAACTTTCTCTTACATCGACTTCACTATTTGTTATTGCATAAGTGGTTTTTGATTTTTCATTTAGAATATCTTCATCTCAATGATGATTCAACGTATTCATCAGATAGTTGAATTCCAATAGATCCTTTATCCATTGAGGATCCTCCGACCATTTTGATGAAAACAGATGCTTTGCCTTGCAGCCTCTCGAGGGCAAGTCTGCTGGGTTTCTTTCTTCTGGCACATGCCTCCAAGATGTTGGATCACAATTTTTTCTGATTTTCTGGACACGATCCCGAAAAACTACAGACCAATTTACCTCTCTCAATAATCATGCTAAAACAGTGGTCGAAATCACTCTAGAAATATTTTTCGGTATTTTCCCATCGAAAAGCTTCAGTGATGAAATTTTTCCATTTGACACCGATAACAACAGTTAAAAGGTCTATCCTTGTATTAGTGGTCCCTCTCGAGGGAGTTACTCGGGACTTGTCAGCTAAAAATAAAAATAAAAATAAATAACTTCAATTTTATCCTTATTTTGAATTCTTAAATATGTCACAGTTGCATATGCATCTTAGCTTCCATCGATAAAAGTATGGATAGCACAGTTGCTTAGATTTTCTTGTTTTAATTTGAATGTACCTTGGAATTTCTATATCCTTCAAAAGTTTCAGCTCTTGAAACATTTCCAAAAATTCGTGTCGTAAATCACAATTAATCTCTTTATCACAACCAATCCTTGTTTTCCAGGTTCTCTGTAACAATTTTCGGACAGAACATGACTGATGAGACGAAGCCAAATGGATCAAACACCTTGTGTACTTTTCGTTACCTTTTCAGTATTAATATCATTTATCCAGCTCGTGTCAATTTTTAAAGTGTCGACTTCTTTATTCCAGATTATTCCCAGAACGTGTTTTTATTTTAACATAATTTTCATTGCTATGTCCGGAATATTACCATTCTTTCAATTCAAATCCTCCTTTTGACAGAAGGTCTTTTGATTGATGGATAAATGTTTCTAACTCTTCTTTGCTTTCTAAACTGGTGACAACATTATCAATGTATCAGTAAAAGTGAGATTAAAGTAAACAGGAAGTATATCTTCATCTATTAAAATAAAAATGGATCTCGAAATGCGTTGCTAAGCGCAAAACTGGAGAATTGCTCGACCAATTCGGCTATTTTTTTTTTAATATTTTCGTTAAGACACGAAGATGGTTCTTATGGAGAGAAAAAATCAAAAAACTGAGAGGAAAATAGATTAAAAAAGACACTTTTCTTACTTTCCCGCCGAAAATCTGCATTTCCTTCCCCCACACCAACTGAGTAAGATAGCAGGAAGTGATAAATTATGATTTGTTTAGAAAGAAATGCGCGAAGTCCGTTGGTTTTCATTTATAGATAACGGGATGTTTAAAAAAGAAAGAAAATAGTTGCTTTTATTATTAGTCGGTATGAATATTTAATCTATGCCTGCTCGAAATAAAGTCTGGGCAGGGAAGAAAAAAAATAACAAAGCGAAAAAAAGTTTTGTAAAAAGAAAAGAAGTGAAGAAAAAAAGGATTGAAAAAAAAGAAGTGTGTGTGTGTGTGTCACCATTATTTCCTTTGTGCGCGGCATTTTCCAAGCTGTTTTAAACTTTCGCAACTCTTGAAAACCAATTGTGTCTTTATTTGTTTAGTGTGTTTACCTTTATGAAAATTAGAATCTTCTTATTCTATAAAAACGTAGAATTTTAGACCTTTTCCTCCACCATTTACGTAAAATATCAATTCCGGGACAATCATTGCTCGGATAGAAAGAAAAAGACGAGTAGTACAATGAACAGAACATCTGAAGAAAATAATACTATAAATGAATTATATGATTATCAAAATTTGTTTGGTTTAAATATATTTTGGTAAAAACCTGTTATGAGACACAGCTACATAAAATATTATTTGAAAATTTTAGCGAACATTAATACTGGCGAACCGACTGGTCGCCAAAGGCGGCTAGTACGTTCATAAATTTTCAGTCAGTTTAATTTGGATCAGCAAATATAAAAAAATTAATTCGTTTTTTTTTTTCTTTCTTTGAAAAGTGGATATTATTACTCACTTATTTTTCTTTTACAATATACAAGATCAGAAGATTCTCGTATTTTACATTTAGAATTCTTGATATTTATAAGCGTATTTGTGAGAAAGCATCTTGTAATTAATTTGTTATTTTTTATTCAAAAGTAGAATCAAATTCGAAATGACGTGATGGAGCATGTTGGCACCAAGCCAAAGGGGGCACGTTGCCACCGGCGAGGCAGGTTGACATTGCGCTTTTAATAATGCCGATGATTTACTTGTCTAATATTTCTTTCAGAGCCATGATTAGAAAAAGAAAGAGGATTATAAACCGAGCTTCTTTATTGTGGAAGCAGTTAAAACGATATTGCATAAAGAATTGACGTATTCAAAGATTGCTGAAAAATATAGGACACCTTTACGTTCACTAAAACGCTACTACTAAAAAAGCTTTAAATGTCGGGGGTGCCAACACGAAAAATTTTCAGCTTTCAGGAGGAAGCAGATCTCGCAGAATATGTAAAACGAGCATCAGATGTTTATTTTGGTCTTAGTCCGAAAGAAGTACGGAAATTTGCGTACCAGTTTGCTATTTCACTAAAACGGAAAATGTCTGATGCATGGAAAGAAAATCAACAAGCAGACGAGGACTCGTTCAGCCTATTTTTAAAAACCTTTGACGCAGTGTTACCACAAATACAGTTTCGGACCTGCAGATATATGGGATATGGATGAGACAAGGATCTCAACTGTTCAAAAGCCTGACCGGGTGGTAGCATGGAGGAGATTTAAACAGATTGGCAAAATGACGTCTGCAGAAAATGGAACTCTTGTCACGTTAGCTGTTGCTTCATCTGCTATAAGAAATAAGATTCCTCCTCTCTTCATTTTTCCACTTGTGAATTTCAGAGACAAGACAAGGACGTAGGAAGAGGCGGGTTGCTATTTGAACAGTTACCCCAGTGAAGGGCACACTTCAGGCAGAAAAACAAGAAGTTAAAGTAAAAAGATTAAAAACCAAGGCTAATGTCCTAATGTCCTTCCTAAAAATGAAAAAAAGACCAGAAACAAGAAAGTGGCCAAAGACGAAATGCAGAGGATGAAAACTAAATTCAGGAGGCCAATCTGTCATTCTTAGAGTGAAGAAGAATAGAGGTTTCGAGATGATGAAGACGATGTTGATATCAACTGTGATTTGATTGAGAAATCGGTTTATTTGAATTTAGAAAAAGATCCAGAGGTCAATTATTTTCCATTATTAAAATTGTTAATTGAAAATGAAAAAATAATAATCTCGAAATTCACCACTTAGGTTCTGAATCAAAAGAGTCGCCAAAAATGGAAGGTGAGCTTCTCCAAGACAAGTTCAAAAATGACGAATGCATTTATTTTCTCCAATAACTCTTAGATATCAGCTACCTCATTAGGCTGATTTAAAAATGGTTCCACCCCAACTTTTGGACATTGGAGCTCCAAAAAGACAAAAATATTTTTGCAATACAAAGTTCATTTGAATTCTTTGTATCTTGGTAAAATGTTCCTAAATCCGGAAAAAAAAAGTGCAATTTTTAGTTAAATTTAATTATTTAAACATTAGTTCAATAAATGTTACTAATCAAAAAAAATTTTTTTTCTTTTTAAATAAATACCTACAATATAATTCAGAAATATATATATATATAATGCCAGCCTACCCCGCCCCCCGGGATGAGTTGACATCGATGGAGTTAGTTTATTCAACTCGATACTGTTCGCTTATTTTTTTAACCAAATTGTTATTAATTCCGTTTTATATTAGCCAAAGGATGTAAGAATGTTTCGGTACACATGTCAGTTATTTAATCATTATCAAAAAAAATTAGAAAAATTCGTACACAAAATTGATGTGAACCTGCCCCGATCTCCCCTACACAGGTTGTTTTTTTTCTTTCTTTCTTTCTTTCTTCTTTTTTCTTATCTGACACGTAGAAGAAGGTCAGGAATAAGTTCTATTATATTTGGCCCACATTGCAAGCACTGATTCAAAGATGGATGATTAAGCAGATTGGCCGATGCATCAAACACTGGTCGTATTGAAGTCGTACTACTGCTTGATTTTATAACCGGGCGATTAGTTAGATAACTTCCGAGATTTCAACTTGTGGGATTTCTATGATTTCTTCTTCAAGCCAAGTCGAAAAGATAACTTCATATTCTTGATACAAATTCATACTCACGAGTTTTGAAGTTGAATTAGCCAAATTCAAATTATCAGGAATTGGTGATTCGTCATCAGCCCAAGGTAAACAGACTTCGTACCTCCCATTAGCATTGGCAGTAACTGTTTCTAAAATATGCTTTTTTGTTTGGAGGTCAATTTCCTGTTTTGACTTGTTCTCAATTGATCATTGATACCGAATGAATCCAATCTCAACAAATTAGATATATCAGTTTCATTCACCACCAGTGAACATGGCAGTGAACTTCGCGATAACAGAGATGTAACTGTTATCGCCAAGTTTTCATTCTAAGCATCTCCTTCTGCTACTTTTTCCATCAATGTCCAGACAAGGTATGTTTCAATTGCTACGAGACCAGATGATAACATCTTGTTACCAGTCAGCAGTTTTCCCATAATGTCTGCTCCGATGAGGATATGAACTGCTCCACTACTGTCACTTAATGCCAGACAAAAATATATTATTATCTTCTAATTCTTTTATCCAAGAGCCTCAGCAAACAGGATGGATAGTTTCACAAATTTTTTCTTGGTCCAAAATCTCAAAATTACATGCAAAGTTCTTATTTAAATTTCTTAACCGTATTTTGTAGCAGTCATGCATAATCTCTTTGGAAGAAACTCCGTCAACTAGAGAATGTACCGAGTTTTTCTTGGTGCAGAGGCAAATATTTAATTTCTTTTGCAACATTTTAAAAAATATTTAGATTTATGTGAAGCCGAATATGAATGTAATAGCACATTTTTTACTTTCTCTTCCAACACTAAATTGGCCTTTTAAGTCTGAAGAAATACGTTTGTACTTCGTTTACTGAAATTAGACATGTTGACTTTATTTTCACTTTGCGGATTTTCTACTACTTTTTTTTTAGCTGAAGCGCATCTAGTGAGGCGATTTTATCACACATCAACGGTACGTGCTTCTTTGAACAATCCAAACATCTTTAAAAAACTTTACAAGACTTCGTTATGTGTCCCTGCAATAAACACGAAAAGCAACAACGTTTTTCTGTCTTTCTGATAAGTTCATTTTTTAAAGCCGAAAAGCATTCTGAACTCATATGCTTGCCTTCAAAGAAAACACATTTCTTGACTACGGTAGTTGACGCAGTCGTCAGCAATCTGGCAGCAGTTGATACTTTATTTCGCAAATGATCAAATGCATAATTTTTCTTTTTGTAAGGTTTGCTATCTTGGATTTTACCTAAACCAAAAGGGCTAAGCTTATTCTTTCTTCAATCTAAACTTCCGTTTTGAGGAATTCCATTAAATGTTGAAGGCGATTCTTTGCATCATATTTTGAACTAGAAGGGCAGCGATTCCATGCTTTTAAAAATTCTGCGGGAAAACATGATTCTACCATAGGATATAAAATACTTGCATTTACATCATTAGTAACACTTTGTTTCCAAAGAGCGTAAATACGATTGAAATTTATCATATAAGAATATCAATGAAACCTTTTCTTTAGTTTGTACAGACATAATCAATTTTAAGAGTTCTCTAACATAAACTTCTACTAAGATTTCCTCGCTTCCAAAACGAGATTGAAGTCCACCAATTGCTTTTGAATTGGCGCCTTTTGACAGAAAACTCTCGACTACATCTCTCGCACGTGACCCAGCAACTGTGGCTTGCATTAAATATTGAAATTTCTCCACAGGTGGAATTCCTTCCTCAATGTGAATTTGACCAATTGACTCCAAAAAGGTAGCCAATCTTTTATATCATCGATAAATTGTTTATATTCTAATCTAGATAAAGTCAATTTACGCTTACAAGCATTCACAACTTAATTTAAATTAGGTGAAAGAGATCTTTGTGCTTGAATTTCGCCGTTTCTAAATCATGATCTATTTTAGCTTTTTGGGGTTCCAACGCAGTTTCTTCAATTTGCTGCAGTTCTTTCAGCTTCCAATCAGTTGTAGCTATAGTTAAAAGTTCCAGCACAAAATCAGGATTTTCTTTATATTCCTCGTTGTTAAGGATAATCTTTCAATCAGCAACTGTAACGGCTGGCGGAAACATTTCACTAATTTCTTCCGTTACAAATTTATGATCTTTTTTAAAGCCTCTTATGGCACTAAACATTTTTATACATTTCAAATGTACTGTCGCGTACGCCAGGAATGTTAAAGCGCATCAATCAGTCACTGACTAATTTAGCTTTCTGATAAATTTTATGCGGACGCCCGTAAATCATTCACTGCACTTCATGTACTAATGAAGCAGTTTTAATTAAACACATAAAATACAGCATTCACAGAAAAAAGAATACTATAAAAATTTTACGAGTAATAATTTCATCAGAAGAGAAAATTGTTACAAAAAAAAAGAAGTTTATAAAGATAAATTAATTTTAAAAAAGACAGTAATAACGTAGAGAGTTAACTTTAAATTATATAAATGTAGCCATAGTGAGTCTTACTCTACTTTAACAAATAGCGGTAGCAACATCTTCAACAATATCTGAACGAGTCGATTTGCGTCTTCGACCCGTCTTGAACTCTTCAGATCTCCAGTTCTCTCCAATCTAGCGATCATACTTCTGAGAGCTTGGGGAAATAATGGTGCTTTCCGTAAATTATTACGTCGACGATATTTTTCAAGTGCAGCTGCAGAATTTCCTTTATTGTCATAAAACAACTTCACACTCAAAGCACGTCCGGAAAGCCACCGTTAATAAGAATTACATTTTCCTAGTTCCATCCCTTTTTATGCCAACAATAATATCTGGATACAAAGGATTTATGCAAATTTTTCCTTACAGTCCGAAATTGCAGATACAATGACAGTTTAAATTTCTTCACTTTTTCATTTCAGCAATCAAAATTAAAAAGGAGAAATTTCATACATCATGTATTTTCCCCCCTTTGCGTATTTTTGTCCTTTCAGCATATTTTCTGTAGAATCGGTAATATTGGATTGGGGGGGAGTAATCCGTTTCCCTGTATCTTGAATAGTATGCTCGACAATTTTGAAGTTTTTACACTGAGTAATAATCTTTAAAAAGTTCAGAGTAGGGGTGTTTAAATTTTGATCACCTTGTACATTGTTGCAGATGAGAATGAACAAAACAACTTGCCAAAAATGTTAACTTTGAAAAGAAGGGCTTTTGTAATTCTTTTTTTTAATTCTAATAACAATGATGAAGCAGTAGCTTTATGATTCTGGAGAAAGGAAAATACTAGGCAGAGAAGATAAACACGATAATAATAATCCTTATATGATGAATAATTTGAAGTACCCAAAAATGTAATTGCCATGCTATGTAAGAGATACATAAATTCGTTTGACTTTCTTTTATTTTGAATGTAATATTTTAAATAAAAAGTAAATTTACAGAAACAATTATTATGTAAAATTCCGATTAGTTCTTTCATATAAGCTGATAGCTGATTCAACATATCTACAGCTTTGTAACTGAAAAATGAGACACACCCACAAGAATTTATTTATTTTATAGAAATAAACCAAGGGAAGAGGGAAAACCCTAACTATATGAGATAGAATTCAAATAGGTTAAAATGGGAAATCATAGGTCACTTTAAAAAAAATTTCAAATTTAAAGTAACATGTGAAGTATTTTTTGAACGATCAGATGGAGGGAGAGGAGAGAAATAACCCCATTTTGCTATATTTATGATCAGCTTCTTATAATGCAAACTCTGAAATTCAGCCACCAGAATGAGATTTTATTGAATATCTTCAAGATATTAAAGCTGTAAAGATAAAATATGATGGAAATAAAGTTTTAACAGCTCAAGGAAAAGGCAAGCCCATCTTCAATATATCTTATTAGCTCTTCTACACTGATTCAACAGCCAAATTTACTTCTGTGGGAGTTGAATTTAATGATTGGATAAAAGCATTTTGAATAAATTTCAACTGGTGAACCATGCCAGTTCTGTTACAGATTTTTAAAGAGGCCAAATTGTAGGAACCAGTCTAATTGGAGCAAAACATCCCAACTTTTAAGCGTTTCTAGAATTACGGAGTCTAAAATCGTCACAGCGCATACACAGTGGGGCAAGACAAGCTCGTGGAAGCAAAATGGTGGGTGGAAAGAGAATTTTAAAGAAAGAGACCGACGGCTATTAAAGCGGATTGTAATGTCTAGAAAGCGAACAACTGCTTCAAAAGTGACCGCATGACTCGATACTCATCTGGATTCACCAGGGTTTGTGATTTCAGTTAGAAGACACCTTCATAAACATAACTTTTATGGCAAAACAGCAATTCCCAAACCACTTACAATAGATGTCAACGGTAAACGTCACTTGCAGGGGTATCATAACCACAAAATCTGATCGATTGATAAGTGGAAGAAAGTAAAATGGTCTGACACAGCGTGTTCCATATTTTCCCTTACAACAGGACGGGTGCATGTTTGGAGGACACCTGTAGAAGCGTATGATCGTGATTATCCTCTTCCAAGTGTCAAGCATGGTGGTAGATCTGTCATGATATAGGCAGCCATGTCTTGGTGTTCTGCTGGACCAATGCAACCTTGAAAGGAAGGATCACTGGGGAGAAGTATAGACAAACTTAAGCCGACCAGGTCCATTCATTGTTTCCAGCAAGAGATGGATGTTTCCAGGATGATAATGCTCCTATTCACTCAGCGAGCCCTGTCTAATAATGGTTTGATGAACACGAGGATGAAGTTAAACGTCTACTCTGTCCCACACAGTCACCAAATATCAATATAATTGAACCATTATGGTGTAGTTTAGAGCGTTCAATACGGAATCGATATCAGTTATTACTAATCCCAGATGGCCAAGAGGTGCTACACCATCTCCATATAACACAATATTTCCAAAATATCTATAAATAGAACCGAGTCTTTGAATATGTCATGTTTTGTTAAATTTAGACCATTTAAAATGTGAGTGGGAGAAGCTGGAGCGCTCTTACACTAATGACAGTCCGGGAAATACTTTTGTCCCAGTTGAAAAGTGAGGTCTTTAATATGTCCTCTGATGAATTGAGAGTGGGCAGTGCTTTGTTTTCTATCGCCCCTGGTCTGGAGGGCCCTTCCAGGACAATCTCTAAAGTACCAGGAGTTATTCGGAAGAACACGCCTAAGCGTATTTGTCTCTACTTTTGCAATTGAGGAGATCTCTGTATACGTGAGAGTGTGGACATTACCAACTTCATCAGCGGTAGCCGCCACAGCAAGGGCGTCAGCTCTCTCGTTGCCTTCAAGTCCGATGTGGGAAGGGACCCACTGAAAGTGAATGTTGTGCTTTGCAGTAAGTCGATGGATGGTATTTAGAATGTTAATGCTCGTTAAGTCTCCCACTTGCTTCCAGTTCGATAGGTGCTGTAAAGAGGCAGGACTATCCGTTAAAATCCATATGTCGTTAAAATCGGGAATAATACAGGAGTCGACCAGTTGTAGCTACTTGTGGATTGCTAAAAGTTCCGACCTGAACAAGGAACAGAAGTTTGGAATTGATATCTAACACAGACATTTCACCGAGAATTATTTACAATATCTCCAGGAAGAATGGTACAATATTCCTTTGAACACTATTCAGCATTTGTATGAATCGATTCCTAGGTGAATCTAAGCTATATTAAGTCCTACATCAAGGTATTAAAGGATTCTTTATAAATATGTTTCCATTATTTTGCTTACCGCATATATAAGAAATTTCATCCTCAATTTCATATTCGATGCCTCTGTTTTCTCTTTTCTTTATCCGCAGCACCAAAAATAAAAAATAAAATTGTTCTTAATCCCCCCAATACTCTTTTGCAATATTTATCATTTTTATTCCGATGTCCTGTAAATATATTTCTAAAGAAAATACACAATGTGAATAAAATTCAAAACAAGAAAAATAAATTTTCTAGTAAGACCACCATCACAAATTTAACTATCCTTACCTAGTGAAATTCTAACAGATTAAATTTATATGCAAAAGGACCCGTTATTTAGGAGGCAATGCTTGCTTTTATATTTAAATAAGGTGTAACTAAAATGAAAGAGTAGATCAACAGCTTATTAAAATACTCCATCACAAAAATGACAGCTGAAAAGTTGTATTACACATTAATGTAGTTTAAAAATTGTAAATTTTAGTTATTAGTCATTTTCACTTTTAAATCGCATATCAGCTTCGAATAATAATGGTAATTCCCCGATGATGCAAGAAACAATTTGTTTGATTCATTGTCATCTAATCATAATAGAAGATTTGAAAATCTCAGAACTGGGCAGAAATTTTTGCAAATCATGCAAATATTTGTGTTGAATTTGCTGAGTTCTACTGACAGCTAAAATTCATTTCCTTATTTCTTCGATGATAAAAAGGTTTCGTTAACATGCATTATATTATGTAAAAGAAAATAGAGAACATTAGAAATATTCATTAAGTTTTGATATAATGTTGAAAAAATAAACACATACATGCAATTAAGAATGTAAAAGCCATCAGCTTAATACTTTGAAATGATGTGAACAATTTTGTGACAGTGCAGCAAATATGGTCAGTGTTTTTATTCTGTTGTTTAAACTAGAATATTTGATGTTTCTTCTTTCAGATAATCTATTCCAAACAGTTAAATTTACAGGATGCTGTAAATACATTTCATGATCCCAGGATCAATGCTGCTCTTGCCTTTCACAGAATTCGAAAACAAAACTATCTACCAACAACAGATATATACTCTTTTGGCTGCTGTACTGAAGTCACAGTTTACTTTCAAGAGCTGTATAATTAGTTTTGTCCATCAACAATGAGCCAGAAAACATTGAAGGAAAATAGCAGCAACAATGTAAAATGTTCATTGCAATATATCCAAAAAAATACTTACCTATAAAGGTTGTAATTACAGATTGGGAGGGTTTGGTGTGATAGGTGATAATGAAGTCTCCCTTTCCTTTAATTACTTCTTCAACCTTTCTACATTTAAATTCAGTTTGATCATCTTATTAAAAATAAAAATAGTTGATACTTAAACTTAATTTATTTTTGATAAATGCCTCACTAATATATTGTTATTTTTTATTCCCCCTTAATTCCATTAAGCCATAAAACAATAAAAAATCTAAAGCTATTATATGTCAAACAAAGCATAATATGAAACAAATGCAATATAAAATGTAATTAGCAAATTATTCAGCACATATCACTCTTAAACTTTGATTTTACCACCATACTTTCCTGGGTACAGCTTTTTCCATTCTACCTTCTGGTTATTCCTAGTTTTGTCCAGAATCATGTAATTTAAGCTAATCAGTATTATGATGCCATGCGATTGAAGGTTTGATATAACTAGTTGCCAATGAATTCTCAGGTAACATTCTTTTCATTTAATTTGAAATAAATTTGATTTCTAATTAGATAAATAATACCTAAGATCAAGAAAAGATAATATTATCTGGGAAGACTAATTTATTTTAAAATAAAATCTCCCATGAAGTAAACCAATAACTTTTTTACTCTCCACTCAGGAACCTCCTAAGCTAAGGTAAGCCAGTAGTTACAACTCTGATCATAAAAAGATTAAAATTACTTTGAAAATGACAAAATATAAAAAATCAAAAATATGACCAAGTGTAATATTCATTCAAGTACAAATATTAGAAACAGAATTCAAAGAAAAGTTTATTTGTTGTGGGGTTAAAGTGAAGAAGCAAACAAAAACTGTAGAAACTAATGTTTTGAAAATTGTGGGAATTTTCCAAAATCTAAGAAAGTTTTTGAGAAAACTTAACCTGACTTTAGGTTTGTCAAAGAAACTTCTGTGTGCAATGATGTTTAATTTTCAGTAAATTCAAAATGAAGTGTAGATGATGAAAAAATTCAATTAAGAGGGCATTACAAATTTTAAGGACTGCTGACACTCTTAAAGCAGGGTTAAATGAAAGATTTTGTGCTCCTACAAATTTTCCAGTACTAATTTTTCTTTCAAGAGGAGGGTAGAAATCCATTTTTGATTTTTAGAAATCACATGATATTTGCTATATTCAATGCAACAGATATTCTACTACATTGAGTGTTTAATTATAGTAGAATATCCCTTTATTTTATTATAAAATTAGGACCCCAAAGCCTTTTGTTCAAGAAATTAAGTAATAATTAGATTGCATGAAACAAGTGATTCAAACTTTATAAAATACTTTGAATAGTAAACATCCAGGTAACTGCCCAAAGTAGATATTTACTACAGTATATTTAAAACTCAAGTTATCCACATTGTTAACTATTAGACAGATCATTATCATATTTAACTTGCTTCACATTGTAATACTACATCAACCTCAGTAGATAGGTTAATAAAAATAATAATTTTCCTCCATGTTTCTCTAATTTTCACACTTTTAATTGTCTCTGGTTCCTGTGTAGTATTATATGAAAATACCATATATATTTTATTTTATTTTTGCATAACTTACTTTGGAAAAATACCATTCTTAAACACAAAAACTCTTATTGCATTCCCATAGTCTCTTTCCTATTTGATTCTGAGAGGACACACACATTATACAGAAGTGAAAGAGAGGAAAAAAAAAACCGTTGAACTTCATAAAATAATAAATTACACCAAACATAAACATGAAGTAAAATAAATACAGCTAATCAAACAATAATATGAATACATTTATACAAAAAGTGCTTGAGGCAATAAAAATATTGTTTAATTCCAACATTTTACAAAATAAATCAATTTCAAGAATGATTCAATTCGATTAATTTGAGAATAATGAAATCCCCCTTTCTGCAAAATTCTGTCATGACTGATATTGCTATTCTGGTTCCTGATAACAACAATGAATTTTAAAAGCCACTGAAGAAACAAAGTGAATTATTATGAAAAAAAATAGAGATTTGATTTAAAGTCCCTCTTCTATAAAGAATGAGTTTGTATAAACAAAATTGTAGACACACACATATTACAAACATATATACACATACAAGGCCACTGTAAATAAAATATATTGCTGTACAGAGTGCTCTAACAAGATTAATTACAATCTGTGTTTCATATTGTGTATGAAATATATTTGACATAAAATTTCTGGTAAATAAAATAAGAGAAGTATTCTCATTAGATCATAGTTTAATTCTTCTGTTTTATTATTAAATAAAAACTTCCAATTTCCAGTAGTTTTTAAAAACTCTTCTTTTCCAACTCTAGGTTAATTAATTGATTGAAACACTTACAGTGGTGAAGTAAAAAGAAAAGAGGTGATGTGAACATATTGTGTGGGATGATGGGAGCTTACATACCTTCAATAGAAAATTTACCAGATTTTAACTGAGCAGCAATTTATTATTAGCCACATGATTTTCAAATATTGAGCTTTAATTGGTACATACATGATAGTAATGATAGTACATGATAGTAAATTTGCACTTTTACATGCAAACAGAAGAGAAGTAATGCCAAATCTTTGCACAATTCAAATTAATAGAAAATAATAAATTTTAATAACATGGTTAATTTGAATTTGTTATATATATAAATATTTATTCAAGAAATGTATAGCAAAGTAAAAAAATTAGTAATATATAATTTTTAAAAGTAAAAGGCTCTTATTTTAAAAAATTATAATAACTAAAGAGTACTAATGATGTGTACTGCTTATTTTTTAAAAGGGATTTTAATTCAATTAAAAATTAAAATGTTCAGTTTGGGTTTAAAATAACTAATTGATAAAAAGAACTAAAATGTAAAGACAGATAAAATTAAGTACAATTCTTTTTGAATTATAAGCTGTAGTTCAAATATTAATCTGAATTAATTTATATATTTCAGAAAAGTTTCAGATGAAGAATACTAAATATCATCTATAACTATCTATAACTATCATCTTTTTTCCTAAGTAAATGATAGTGCAATTGCAGAGGGAAAAAAGTAGACACTCAACTTTATTTTCCTACTGATCATCACATATGTAAACAACAAATACCATTTTCATATTCCCCAGTCATCAATAGCACTTTCTGCCAATATATTTCCCATAAAATAATATTACCAATTTAATGAAGAATAGATGTTTCCAAAGGATTTTAAATAAAACAGATATTTCCAGACATTATTCAAAATTATTTATCATATCTATATCATTAACAATCTATTTAAATGAAATAATTATTTGTGAAAAAACAGCAAAACACAATTCCATTGATAAAATAAATTAATACTAATTGTTAGCCATTTACAATTTTGTTTCATTAAAGAGCAATTACTTTTACTTTTCTTAAGTCCTCATTGTTCAGTTTCCTCATAACAAATTCTCATTTTCATTTTTGATATGAAGAGCACCCCCCAATTTTTTGTATTTATACTGGGATTAAAAATCATTCAATTCTGGGGCCCCTTCCCCCAACCTAGCTAAAATACTTTTGCTATCCACATTGCTATGAACTAAGATTTGGAAACAGGTGTTCTCTTCAGTTTTCTGTATATACATCTTTGTTTTTTATAGTTTCTCCATATATTATATTATATTATTATTATATATATATAGTATATGCATTTTTTTGCAGTTTTCTCAATATGTATGCAATTTTCCCTTAATTTTTCGTATTTTTTCGTTATTTTTCATAATTTTATAGTTTTTACTTAATTTCTGTAACCCTTAGTGGACCTAAAAGATGCTATAACTAAAATGTCTGCAGAGAGTTATCAACATATTTCAAATTGTACACACTTTAAAACCAAGGTGAGTATTCAAATTTTATGTTAAAAAACGAGCAGTTTATAAAGCACTTTTTAAACACCTTTGAGGAAAATATTATGGCCCAACATTAGATAGTAGTTTTCATTAAGGAAATAAATTACAATGAAATTCACTAGTATGAGAAAAATACAATTCAGTTTTAAAAAATAAAAACAAAAAATACCACTAGTAACTACAGCATGTTTTTAATGGACATTATAGCTAAGTTACTTAAAATGTTTTTCTGGAAGTTTCTCATGAAAGTATCATTCAAGCACATTCAATCAATACCTAAAATACTTTATTCACTATTATTATTTATAAAATACTTTATTAAAAAATGTTCTTCTAAATTTCAAGATGATAGTGCTTCTCATAAGAGTTTTATCACGGCTAAGTTATCTATAGCATTAAATCTCAAACAAATAAGATACGAAGAGCTCGCTATATATTCTTTCGGTCACACTACGGCTCATAAAAAACGATACCCGGTTGTATGCCTGAAAATAGGCATAATCGAGCAAAATTCTATATGCTCGAAGCTCTAATAATAGAAATTAATTCTATTTTGTATTTAAATATTCCAACTCTATTTTGAGCGACTTGAAGGCAAATAACATATAACTTGCCGACTCATTTGACAAAGGGATAACGTTAGAAATTCTAGTAGGCAGTCACTCCTTTTCGGAAGTTGTTCATGACCAATGGGAAAGGGTCAGTCAGAACACCTGGGTCATAAATTCAGTTTTCGGGTGGCTGAAGGGGGTGTCGGAAAGAGGAGCGTTTCGACTGAAAGTTGTGAGAATATTTGTTTGGTAAAGGGTTCTTCTTCTATTTTATTTGAGCTGAATAAATTTTGGGAGAAAGATGAATTTCCTAGTAAAATAGGAGATCTTTCTGAGAGGGACGATCAATTGATTAAAACCTTCAAAAATAATTCGGAGTTTAATGGAGAATGGTATGTTTGTAAATTAATGTGAAAGGATAATATGGGACCTCCGGTTAAATTGGATTCTAATTTTGAAGTTGCGGAAATGCGCTTTAATTCCTTGGAAAGGCAATTAAAAAAAATCTCGAAATTGCGGACCAATACAAAGAAATTGTTAAGGATCAATTAGAATGTGATATTGTCGGAAAATGCGTTTATGAAGACATAAGAATGGGATATTATATGCCTCACAGAGTGGTTATCCGAGACGATTAAGCTATGACTCAGGTTTAAACAGTTTATGATTGTAGGAGTAAGGCAGGGGAAAATAAAAAATCTTTGAATGATTCGCTTGAGACGGGAGTTAATGTCAATTTATCCCATGTCATTCCTAAATTTCAAGGGAATTAAATGACGCTTAGCGGAGATTTTGAAAAGGCATTTCTTATTACAGAGATTGCAAAGGAAGATAGGAAGTATCTTAAATTTTTGTGGTTTCAGGAAAATACGAGTGGTTCAAAGCAAGAATTTACTCTTAATCGTCTTCCATTTGGTTTAACTACATCTCCCTTTGTTTTTATTTGCATTTTGAAATTTCACAGGAAATTTAGAGAAATACCCTAAATGTTGTGAAATGTTAAATTCTCTCTCTGTCAACGACCTATGTTATGGAGTAGATACCGCTCAGGATGCTTATCAGTTAACTTCTTCTGCTATAGATATATTTATGGAAATTAAGAACTAATTGTGTCGAGCTAAATAAACTTTGGTATGATCATGGGCAAGGATCAGGATTCTCAGGATTGGGATCCAATTAAGGATGAAATTAAGTTGAATTTAGAGATGTTAAGAATTCCTTGAAGAATTCACCAACGGAATTTCTAAGAGACATGTGCTGAGAATAATCTCCCAATTTTCGTCCCTTGTGGACTAATCAGCCCTTTTGTAATCACAGTTAAAATTCTTATTCAAGAATTATGGAAAAGTGTCCTCGAATGGAATGAACAGCTACCACAGGGTTTGGAAGAAAAATGTAACATTTGGTGTTTTAAACTGTTTGCTATAGATAACTAGTGGATTGAACGTAAACTGTTCAAGAAATAAAAAACGAATGACATCTCTCTTCACATCTACTATGTCGCTAGTACTAAAGCCTATGGGTCTGTGGTGTATATCCGATACATCACAGAAAAAGAAAGAACTAAGGAGAGCTCTATTATTTCTAAAAGTAAGGCTGCCTATTTACAAACCTTAACACTTGCGAGATTGGAACTGATGGCAACACCAATTGGTGTCGGCTTATCGAAATACTGGCAGGACACCTTTCTATCTTTAACTAAAAGAATTTATCAGTGAAGTGACTCGGAAAATTGTTATTAGGTGAAAGGACCGGCAAAAATATGTAAATCCTTTATGTGTAACAGAGTAAATCAGGTGTAGTTATTTACTTCTCCGCATTGTTGGAACCACTACAGATGATTTTTATTAGCTTTTAGAAGAATCCTTTCTCGTAGAGGTTTGTGCTATATATTATATTCTGATAATGCTAAAACATTTTTAAAGCAAATCCTTAATTATGTAAATGGTGGAAATATATAAATCATCCTGAAGTTAAAAATTTTTTTCTCTAAAAGTATTGTTTGGAAAGTTGAGAGGAATCCATTGTGGGAAAATTTTTCGGAAAGGCCCATACGTAGGATTAAAACTTATTTAAAGAAAATTATTAGCAAATCAAGACTTTCCCTTAAGGAATTGCTAAGCGCAGAACTGGAGAACGGCTTGACCGATTCGGCTATTTTTTTTTTAATATTTTCGTTAAGACACGAGGATGGTTCTTATGGAGAGAAAAAAAATTAAAGAACTGCGTGGAAAATAGTTAAAACGACACTTTTCTTACTTTCCCGCCGAAAATTTGCATTTCCTTCCCCCACACCAACTGAGTAAGAAAGCAGGAAGTGATAAATTATGATTTGTTTAGAAAGAAATGCGCGAAGTCCGTTGGTTTTCATTTATAGATAACGGGATGTTTAAAAAAGAAAGAAAATAGTTGCTTTTATTATTAGTCGGTATGAATATTTAATCTTTGCCTGCTCAAAATAAAGTCTGGGCAGGGAAGAAAAAAATAACAAAGCGAAAAAAACGTTTGTAAAAAGAAAAGTAGTGAAGAAAAAAAGGAATGAAAAAAAAAAAGAAGGGTGTGTGTGTGGGTCACCATTATTTCCTTTGTGCGCGGCATTTTCCAAGCTGTTTTAAACTTTCGCAACTCTTGAAAACCAATTGTGTCTTTATTTGTTTAGTGTGTTTACCTTTATGAAAATTAGAATCTTCTTATTCTATAAAAACGTAGAATTTTAACCTTTCCCTCCACCATTTAAGTAAAATATCAATTCCGGGACAATCATTGCTCGGATAGAAAGAGAAAGACGAGTAGTACAATGAACAGAACATCTGAAGAAAATAATACTATAAATGAATTATATGATTATCAAAATTTGTTTGGTTTAAAAATATTTTGGTGAGAAACATGTTATGAGACACAGCTACATGAAATATTATATGAAAATTTTAGCGAGCATTAATACTGGCGAACCGACTGGTCGCCAAAGGCGGCTAGTAATATAATATTTAAGGGATAATATTATTTAAGGGATTAAAAATAACGATACAAAAAATAAATACAAATCATAATTCATCTAAAAAGTATCTATCAAAAAACATAAAAATGAGTGCTTATCTATAATAAAATAATATTTTATGATAGATAAAAATGTTTAATTTTTTCATTCATTCATTGAAAGTGTGAATTATTTTTAAAGAAATAAGAACAATGCCTCAGTGAAATTAAAAAGTATTTTGACAACTGTCCATAAAAGTGTTTACATTAGATATTTAATAATAAAAAAAAGGACACATATAATTGCTTGGCTTCATTGTAATATCAAATCTTTAGAAAAAAAATCATAGCTTAAAAATGAATTTCATTCAAAATTTTCTATAATTTTTCACTAAAAATTATTTTTACTTAACAAAGAAAGTCTCAACAAAACTTTATGCCTAAACAGTTTACTCATTTTGACACTTAGCCAAAACAAAATTTACAGTTTTAAAATTTTATTTGAACAACTTCTGTTCTTAATTTAAATACTAAGTTAAGAAATGCACACTTCTATACTGAAAAAACTTTGAATAACTTTTGTATCCAAAAATTGATATAAAATGTGTTATTTAATTATGTTTTATTATTTGAATCTTTTTATTCCATTTATGATCATATGCAATATTATAATTATGATAGATTAAATTTATGAAATTTGCAACTTCTGGAAAAAAATACTAAGCACATAAATGAAAACAAATTGTCATTTTCATGTTAAAAAATATAGTTTGCTATGCATTAATTATAATGAAATATTATTCAGTCAGTATGTTGGTATCAGTATATTATGCTTCAAAATACGAATAAAAACCTAAAATTTTAAAATTAAAAAGCCATAATTTTATTAAATCCTAATTTTAATATGAATAGACCTATACTAATGAAATTTAGTTTTTGAGAACTTCTGATGCTTTTTAAAAATTTGATGAGAAAATTGGGTATTGACATTTGAAATTATGAAATTATTTTTATTTCAATATGCACACAGTTCCTTAGCAAATTTTTCATTCAATAAGAGTACTGTGATTCCTTTCAAAAGACATCCCCGCGTGATAGTATGACGACCATTACCAGACCAAACCTAGGGACTCTTTTTTTCTGCAACTGTATATTTTCTATTTTTTTATTTTCTAATGTGCTAATCTCTTCATTCATTGAACTCAGCAAACAAATATATGTAACAAACAAATATATAGCAAATATATGTAAATTTAGCTTATCTTTCTTCGCATTTCCTTCTTTCTATTAGTTTAAATCCATTATAAAAAAAGGTGAATCCAAAATGAAAGTGAAGACACATTTTTTGGTTGTAACAAATGTAATAAAGGTGTCTACATGAACAAAGTCACTGCACTTATAATATAGCAGCCATATATACCCTTCCACTTTATAACCATTCTCACATTTTTCTCTCCCATTGTCTAACTTTTTTTTTTCTACCATGGACAAGATCTCTTTCAGCAGAACAACATCTGACTTTGAAAAACTATATATGAATCTAAACCCCCAAGCAGGACAAGTGGCTTCAAATAGCTTTTTTGTATCATTCATTGCTTTTTAAATTTCAGTGGTAAAAGTGCACTGACCAAAACCAAATTCTTTCCTTCACTTAAACTTATATATCCAACATCATCTTCATTAGTAAAGGAAACAATGAAAACTGTTACAACAAAATATTCTCATAGCCAGGGTTCCCTAAACTGCTAATTGCGATTAGATCTTGAATGCATATGCAACTTTCTATGATTTGCAAAAATAAGAGGGGCTTAAATTCTTCATCCAGCCACTTGTTAGCAACAGATCAGAAAAAGGGGGGAAACATAATATGAATTTAAGTGTCATGTTGAATGACAAAAAAAAAAAAAAAAAAAAGATGAAACAAACACCTGAACATGCAGATGACGCATATGAAGAACCGATTTCAAGGCACAACACATCATTTGTATCATTCAGATGTGTCTAAAACTCTTTCTCACAACTAATATTCGATTCATTTCAAGTGTGTATTAATTTTTAAGAAGTTCATTAACATTTGTGTATTTAGATCATAAAATTTAAATGCATGTTTATCAAATTTTAAAATAAATGGATCTTTTTTATTTCAAATTAAGTTTCTTCTTAATAAATTTAATAGAATTCTTATCAAATAATAATAGTCAAGAGGAAAATAACTTATAAGAGAAAAGCTCAGAGCATTAAGGATTAATGCTGACATTTTAGCATTATAAACGAATTTTAAGCTATGGTCATTAGAGGTCAACAATGTAATTTTCATTGAATTAGAAAAAGATTTTTTAAGGTAGTTGGACGAAAACAATCTTCAGAATTAAATATTTTAATCAAAATAATTGTGTGAAGAATAAAAGAAAAAGAAAAGGACTACGAGGAAGGGTTGGAGGAAATGAAATAACAACACTTATTTTACATCATATTCATTCTTATTTCAATAGGAGGGGTGGCTCATAATGCCAGGGACTTGGATGAATAAAAATGTTTCCAGAAGATCGATTACAATATTAAGAAACACAACTTTTGTAGACAGACAATATCTATATTACAGTCTCCTGAATATTTTTTTTTAATTTAGGCACAGAATGAATGGGGGATATATATCATTAGTAAAATACCGTAAAAAACGTATCCTATCCCATATATATCTTTTCCTATTTTAAATATGAAATTTCAAAATATAGCATTTTCAATAATTTTCTAAAGTAATATTTATGCATCAAATGGAGTTAATAGCCACATAATGCATCTATATTGATTTACATTGGTGTTTTCAAACAATGCATATAAAATATAATAGATTAAATTTTATCTGAAAAGGAAATTCTTGAAACAAAAAATAATAAGCATAAACTTACTGCTCATGTTTGATATTCCAGTCCTAGTGATTTTTTTCTTCTGCACACACTCTTTCTTTCCTACAATATTATTTTCAAAAATAAAAAAACTTCTAGCACAAAAGTCTTACAAAACAAAACTAGTTTAAATTAATTTTAAAAAACTATCTACAGCTTAATAAAGAAAGTAATATAAGATATTTTTTGCTTGTTTGATTTTTTTCCTCCCCCACTAGAAATATTATTAATCTACACAAAAATAATATTACTGTCACATTTGTTCACAAAATAGTTGTTCAGTATTTTTTGTAAACAACCAAACTGAAATTCGAAAGCATAAAATAGATTCTTACCAATTCTATCTATTCAAATAAACATTAAATCATTTTTTCACATAAAAGAGCACCAAAGGCAAATTTTTTCTTATTAAAATTTAATTTTAAATCAGTTTCTTTTAAGTTTCTAAAATAGTGAAAATCTTTTATATTTTTTCCTATTCTCAGATATTTTCTAATATTGGAAATACAATTCTAAAATTGGATAAAAGAAATTACCCACTAAACAATATTAACTTCTAGTAATGTCTTGTGATATACATCAAGTTCAGTCTTTATCCCACATGAAAATTAATATTGTAACAATGTATGAAAAAATTACAAAAAATATCATTCTAATTCATTTAAATCTATTGGTGAAAATTACTATAAGCAAACTATATATTAGCTAAAACATCAAATTAAGTTACATAATTTTTCAAAAATAAAATGGAGCATCACAACTCAATTAAATAGACAAATCTCTAAGCAAAATCTATCCATTTGTTTTTATGAAATAGTTTCTGAATGCATGAAAATACTCAATTAAAAGTTCACATTAAATACTGAAAATCCCATTAAAAATACAAATTTACAACAAAACCTCCACATTCTGATACTTCAAATGAAATAATATTTTAAAAACACATTTATGAAAGTCAAAGTATATTTTAATTACACATTCTCCTTTTGATCTAGAAAAGCAATTCAAATATCTAAAATAAATGAATAAATCTACAATAAAATATAATACAAAAATTATATAACCATGAATAAAGAAGTGCATAAGCAATGATAGCGTCTAGCATAATCCAAAAAAATAATAAAATGATGATATACATCAATCACTTACTTTGCTTGACTTTTATTTTTGACTTTTTTGAATGCGATATTGGTTCTAATCGCAGTGGATGCTTACGTTTCAAACTATACTCAAGAGCTGTTGGGGAGGTATAAGATAAAGGAACAGTATGGAATTCCTGCAAAGCAAGAATTCGACTTCTAGACCTATTGAGAAAAAAAAAGGAAAGAAATTACATTATGAATCTTACAACAATTTAAATACAGTAGCTCATGCTATATAATTAAAAAAATTATTTGCTAAAGTCATGAATAGGTCATACGCATTAATGCCAACCATTTGGAATATATAAAAATAATTTTAAATTATGTATGCTCTAAAAATAATTTTCCAATTGCTTGAAATTCATTGTTAACCACGGACTACTCTTTTCCCCATGGAAACAAAATGCTGAGTCAACAAAAGTGCATGAGCTTCAGTACATTTTCTCTCAATCTCTCATTTCTGCCTTCCTATTTAAGAAGTTTCATTGTACTTTTGTACAAAGAATCTTGTAAAAAGAAAAAAAGTTACTATTTTAAATATTACGAATAAAAAAATCATTAGAGAATTTTATGCTTGTTTCTTCACAGCAAGTTTTATAAACAAATGCACGCACACAAACAAAAAGAAAATAATAAAAAATCCTAACAATGCTAAAAAAAAGCAGGAATTTTGCTAATAGCACAAAATACCCAACAACATTGTTACAATATCTTTACGATATTGATCAACATTTAGAATGTCAGCCAGTATTGTGGAAATATTGTATTATATCTTGTGCTAATAAGGTTCAATATCACAATGTATTTAAAGTTTCTCCAAGTATATAAATACTATCGAATAAATCTTTCAAATTCAACAAATATACACAACATTAAAAATTATAAAAACATAATTTTTTCAAAACTCATTTTGTGAATTAACATAATTTTCCCTAGGAAAATTTAGTTTATATTAACACTGATCTGTACTTTCTCTAGTTTGCTTAAGCCTACAAAACTTTCTCTAGTTTGCTTAAGCCTACAAAACTTTCTCTAGTTTGCTTAAGCCTACAAAACTTTATTTCTATCTAATCTCTAAACCATTTAATCTAAAATTCATTAGCATGCTATTCTTGCTTTAAATATTTGGGCAAGGCAGTCCTGTAAAACTAGAAATATATACCTAATACAAAATTAGCGAATAAATTATGTTTAGGATAAGTCCAGAGATTTAAGCTTCTTTCTCAAGTATAACGATTTTAGGATCCACCTTAATGAACCCAGGGCATTTCTAACAGCAGGATCATAACAGATTTCTAATTTATTGAATTCTGATAATTTTGATATTAAAAAATACATGGTAGCTGAATTTCTAGTAACTAAACTAATTATTATCACAAGATGATAAGTTCTCAGATAGATGTAGCAATGTATCCAATTCTGTATTTTAAAATTTTTGACTTAATGATTCAAAAATTGTGAATGAAAAGCCCTTTTTGCTGAAAATCTTGATTTAAAAAATATAAAAATATAATGAATGCTAACAAAGTAAATAAAAAATTACCGTGTTCTGATAGGTGATCGGGTCTCTCTAACAGATCTGGTCAATCTTCTTTTATACCCCCCTTTCTGACAGTCAGATTGAGTGGCCATAGACCCTTTTCTCTGTATAATTCATGCCACACTTTCAAGTGATCTGTAAGAAATAAAAAATAACATTTAACTCAAAATCAACAAATATTTATAGTAAAATATTTTTAGATTAATAATAAAAATTATAAATTATAAAAGCTGACTAAGAAATAGAAAGCAAACTTTTTTTTTTTTTTCAATTAACACAAAGTTTGAAAGTTACATTCATAGCCTTTTTAAAATGCTCAAATTCCTTTACATGCTTTACGTTTGGAATTACGTTTAGCTAACTGAAGTTATAACATGTATATATACAGTGAAAATTACACTTATTTTTAGAGAAAAGTACACAAAATCTCACAGAAAATATTGCAAACCGACGCTTGATTAATGAGAAGCCTAGGAATACATTATATTTGCTAAATAATTACCCTTTACAATCAATGCACTCAACTCAATAAAATTATGCACATGTCCAACACAGTATACAATAGATTTATCAATACTGAGGCACTTGAAAGGTAGTGAAGATTTGCAATATAGTAACAAATTTAAGATTTTTGTTCATCTTGGGCCCAGTCATTTGTACACTTTCTGTTGACTTTCATGTTTTGCATGACAATAATTAATTAATGCAATATTTTCTGATAGAGAATTATGAACAAAATTGATATGAAGATTTCATAATATTTAAAGATATGTATCCTCACAAAGCACTGCTATATCTATTATCTTCTTTAAATGTTTTTCAGAATTTCCATGATTTTAAATTTTTTTTGGCTCAGCTTTACTGTACGGTCACCCTTGGCGACTTTTTCAAAAGTTGGCGATAAATAATTTTTTTTGGCAACCTGCCGAAAACTGGAACTTTCCCAGAAATTGAGTTTCCCCATTTCGAACTTCGGTGATATATGGTGAAGTTGATTTTGTCTTAGTTCCCACGTTCTTTGAATTTTATTGTGATGGTTGCATGGGGAATGAATTTCTGTTTTTGTATGTTTTTGTTCTTTCATTTGTATAGTGAAATTTACATTCGAAAGTCAGTTTCTTTTTGTATTTTTTGGCAATAATTTGTTCTAATTTTTTGATGCTAATATGCCTTACATTTCTTATTTCCTAACATAACCCATAAAAGCTTTGCACTTTTATTTTGTTACAATTCAGAAGTTCGTTATTCCTCTCTGAAACTTTTCAGCCATTTTCTATGCTCTGTTTTCATTGATTCTCGCTTCGAAGTCGCCAAAATGGCGACTTTTGGCGGGATTTTGAAAAATTCGCCAAGGGTGACCGTACAGTAAAGTTCTACCTTTTTTTTCATTAACATGGCGGGAATCACATCATTAACAATTCATGCATCAACACTACCATAAAGAAAGCATGGGAAACAAAATAATGCTTTTCTTTTTCTTTTACACATTATCCATGTATCTAATATAATGCTTAGAATGAATCTGATTATGAAATTTTCACTGTTACCGATTTCCGCTGCTTGGAAAATTTTGAACAATGTTGAAACCAACATTAAGTATTACTTATAATTTTAATACTTAATTTTTTGCCAGGTAAAAGATTTTTTAAAAAATCCCTTTTTAATCATTTTTAATGTAATAATTAATAACTGACCTCTTTATAAAATGTTTCATTTGAATAATAATTTCAAAAATTATCTATGTACCTAAAAATTAAAACAGTAGGATCCAATTTACATCACTGAACAATATTCTGAACTTATAAAATCATCTAAGAGTCGAAAAGTTCAAAGTACAGTTGAAACTAATGACAAAAAGACTACAAAAACTGGTGGCCTCAGTATTATTAAAAAATATATAGAAATATCTGGAAGAGTAACACCGAGGAATTAAGAAATTTTCTCAAATGTGGAATAACGTAAGATTTAATCTTTGGAAAAATTCTAATTCTTCTGATTGATAGCTCACAATGAGTTTCTTGTGATTATTATAATGTCTTCAAACAGTTCATGGACAGCTTGCAAACCCTTCTGCTAATAAATTTATACATGCCCTTGAGCTACTAAATTTATACTTTTAAAGATCATTATATAAATACAATTGATTTTAAAGAGTTTCTACAAACTTCAAAGTTAGTTCCAATATGCTAAGAAAAGTCAGTTACACATAAAAGAGGAAGAAAAAATTAATTTAAAAAAAAGAAAGAAAGAAAGGAACAATGTAAATAAAATTCACAAAAGATTGAACACAACAAATATTAATGGTGAAATATATGCCCCATAATCTCTGCAAACAGTCAACAGTGGGCCTTCGTCAATTAGTAAATATCTCACGAAGCAAACATGTCTGTAGTCACGTATTTCTATTAGCTGATCTCTCGCAAAAAATGACAGCAGTGCAACATCATCCTAATTTCTTTACATCTTACAAAAGAAAAAGTTTTGTCCTTTAAGCTGCGCTTTTAATTGAGGGCAAAGATCGATTTGTTAATTCACATTGGTTATATTGGGTGAGCATATTCTCTGAGAAGAAGCATTTCTCGAATGTATTTAATTCAACCTCAATTATGACAAAAAGCTATATTATATATATATATATATATATATATATATATATATATATATATATATATATAACTCCAATTTCATGGAGTATATATATATATATATATATATATATATATATATATATATATATATAAAGTAAATGATAAGCCAGCAAAAATACTGAAATCTGCCAAATTAAATTTGATGTCAGATAGAGAGGTCACTTATTTCTTATCATTTTACCAAATATAGATGGTCACATTATAGATATTAAACATGAGGAAGAGTTTTTCAGAAATCGGATCTTTTAAAAAGTAAATGCAATAAATCTTTTATTGTTTACATGTGATTAATTTATATTTAAGTAAAAATCATAAACCTATGGTGTAATTTCAATTTAGGACATTTTGAAATTTTATTTCCAATCTGTAATCTAGCTTAAGGGGATGAATGCAGGCATTGGCAAAATTCAATGAATAATTAAATTTAAAAAATTTAAAGCGTTATTCCTCTAACAATTTCAGAAATCAGGAAGAGATTAAAAGAGCACATATTTATACTATTCCATTTGTCATTCTTTCCTCTGACTTACTACTTTAACTCGCATTTTATCATGAAGATACAACCACAAAGACATTTAGGTTTTTGATCAAAACTGAAGAAAACATGTAAATGAATGCAAAAAAAAATGACATTTAGGCACAACCCGTTTCACAGAAAGCATATAATGATTTGCAACTTTAAACAGATTTTATTTGTTGAGAAAAATATTTACATGCATTTTTGTAAAAAAATATTCATATTCGTAAAAATACAATTGTTTTTTTAATTACAAATTTCCCATATTTTACTAATAAATACAGTTTTCAAATAAATTTCATTAAAGTTTTAACATACTTAAAGAAGTACTGATCATTTTATTAAAACATGATTGAACTTCTGAAATATTTGAGGGAATGTGAATAATTTAAATAAATAAATTTCTAACTGCATGTGCACAAAATATAGCATACATGTTTTTAGGTAATGATATCTCTTAATCTAATTTAAATCCAGCTTAATTTCTGGAATTTTATTCTAAATATTACTTTATTCTAAAATATTCTGTTATATCTTGATTTTAATCCAATTTTTATTTAATTATTTCTAATATGTGATTTCAAAAGTTGATAACCATTATAGTTCTCACTATCCAAGCAAAGAAATATTAATTCCTGACATTTCTATCAATGGGACCCAAGATTCCTTTTTTTTTTTAATCAACATGTTACAAAGAAATACCTAAAAGAGTTTCGTAACAAAGATACTAAGAGAAAAATTTCTCACACTTTCCTCTTGCATCTTGATGTAGACAGATGTGTTTCATTGCTTCTCCTTGAGTACAAACCATGCTCCCAAGAAAAAAAATTGAAGTTCATTCCATATTTGTCTTTGTTTTAGAAAAGCATCAAAATTATCATACACATGCACTATTCCACAGTTTCAAACTCAGTTATGTAATGGACAATTTAAATAAAAATTTCTGCCAAATTTCACTAAAATTCAGGAAGACACTGAACTAAACTCCAGAAGAGAAGCCAAATTACGAGGGTTTCCATTAATTGATATTCTTCAAAACGAGAATCTTGAAATGTTAAATTCAAAATATACTAAATACCCTTTCATATATAATTTTTATAATTTAAATATACATATCAAAAAATCAGCAAACTGGAATCATAAATAATTGAAAATTTCATTATTCACAATTATTCAGACAAGTTTTAAATTTCTAACATTATGTAATTTGATTCAGAATATAATTAAAAGTATCCGTTTAACATATTTTTATCTATACTTATTAAGTATCTTTTATCTGTACTTTTTTATCCAGCAGATGTGTCAGTTATTAATATGAGATAACACTACCATTTATTATAATTATGACTGTTACTCTTCGAGAAAGGCCATCCACTAGATTTAATAATGCTACTATTATAAATCAGAAATCATTATTTATGTATTTGGTACTATGCCAATTTTTGAATCAGAAGTGAAATGTCTTCTTATAAATGATGCAGCTCTGATTATGTACAAATATACATTTTATTTACATCAAATTAAAAGGAAAGATATACTTATACATATTTTTTTGCAGCAGACAAACTCATTAAATAACTGAAAACTCCTTGAAGAAATACTCTAGCCATCGTATGGCATTATAAAACCATTTTTTTTTCCATCATTCAGCTCAAGAATATATTAACCATCTCGGGTAATATCATATATATATATATATATATATATATATATATAAACTATTTTTCATTGTCAATGGCTATACTCTAAACTTGTAGTTTAATTAAAATAGCTAACAAAATAAATCGTCTGCTTCTGCTTCATAAATTACAATTCACAACAGAAATAAATAAATAGAAATATTTTTTTCAAATAAATACCAGGAATAATATTAATAATTGCTTATTAATTAATGTTTCTGAGTATAATATGAGAGTTAAATTTCTAACATCCTCCCACTTAAGTTAACATTCCTTGCAGTTTGATACCTTAATATGTAAAATCAGAAAAATTGACATAAAATGCACCAAATGCAAATAGGCAACATGTACAAGAAAATGAAAGTAAATACAATGCAAAAGAGATATTGACTAAATATGTATAGAAACACAATTTTACAAACAAAAATTCAAATTTTGAGGTTTTTTAAAAATAGTTATACATCTAGTTTCCCTGTAAACCCTGCTCGTGTCTTTGTGATACGAGTTTGGAAGTTCGTTTGAAACACTTCACATGGAGTGGAACATTTTTAACTCTTATCGATCACCTTTTCATTTGGAAACATTTCTACAATTGGATCAATGATGGACACTTCAAGAGGATAAAGACGTCGGATGAGTCTCAACAATTGTCCTTTGGCAGTTTGAAGTTTTACTAGTCTTGCGCTTCCCTCTTTTCCTGACAATATCTCATTATTTTACCCAGAGGCCAGTTTACTCGTTTGGTGCTATCAGACCCTATTAAGACGACATCTCCAACAGTAATTTTTGTTGGCTTTTTCCTTTCTGCCCTTTGGATGAGAGCTCCCAGATATTCAGAACGAAACCTCTATCTCAAGGCTTTTCGTAAATTCTGCCTACATTTAACTCGTTTGTTTAGAATTTTATGTCCTACTGCATCGAGATCAGCAACACCAGACATTAGATGATCTTGGAGAAATAAATCAGGACTTCGAAGTATTAGTGAAGCATTTTCAGACAAATATAGTAAGGGTCGAGAGTTGATCACGGATTCACAATCACAGAGAATGGTCATCATCCCTTCATAAGTCAATGAAGCACATCCTAATACTCGTTAAAAATTCCTTGAGCATCCCCATCAATCTCTCCCACCATCCCCCCACCACCATGGGGCAGCAGGTGGATCCACTGGATAAGAGAGCAGTATCAGAATTGATGCGGTTCAAATCCAAATCTCGGAGTAAATTGGAAGCGCCAAGAAAATTGGATCCCTTATCACAGTAAATGACTTTACATCGTCCTCTACGAGCAATAAATCTAAGAAGGGCTTGTAGAAAACTTTCTGCATAAGCAGAGGAAACTAATTCAAAATGCACCGCTCTATACACAGCACAAGTGAATATACAACTCCAGGACTTTCTGTTCTCTCTCAGAATCAGTGACCGGCAAGATCAATGCCACATATTTCAAGCGTCACGCACTCTATCCTTGGGAAGAGGTGCTGTCTGAGCATCTAGATTTTCCGATGAATGTCTTTCACACACAGTACATTTATAAACGACAGATCTTACTGTTTTTCGGGCATTAAGAATACAAAATTTCTCTCGAAGAATGTTAATTAACGCTTGAGTCCCAGCATATGTATTTTTCTCGAGATAATAATGTATTATTCACTTAACAACTTCGTGCTTCGATGGAAGAATAGCTGATGATATAAATTCATCATCCAGTCGAAAAGTAAACTTTGTTTTCAGCCTGATAATAGCATTCTTGTCTTTGAAAGCTTTCAACGTTTTTAACTTTTTGCATTGTTTATTCACAAAACAATCTTCTTGGACCATTTTAATGGTTCTTTTCTCGGCTTTGAGAATTTCCTCAGAGTCCAGATTACCATATTTTCTATCGGATACTTTAGATTGACAGTTAAAAATGAACCTAGTTAAAAATGAAAAACTCTTGCCATTAAATTTACTAATTTAAAAAAGTACCAGTATTAAAAAAGTAATTTTGGAAAAGAAACTGTAATACCAATCTCTTGAAATAACGGATGAGCTCGATAGTAAACATTTCGTCACAGATGAAACGATACTCTTCTCCTTTACAACTTCATCCTCATCAAAATTAAGATCACTACCTGGCCAATCTTTTTGTGGTAAATTGAACCAACTAGGACCAAGCCACCATTTCAACTTCAATCAAGATGGTACAGAACAACCTTTACTAGGTAAGTCTAGATTTATATGGCTGGGGGCAAGTCTCCAATCTTTCGTATCAGTTAAATATCTTATTTCTTTTACTCTATTTTGAACAAATATATTTCATGCTTCTTCTCAGTAATCCAAACTAGGAGAGTAGATGAATCTGTCTACAAATAAACTTCACACTGGATTTCTGAAAGAATTTCTGACGAAAGTCGAGAGGCGATCGTAGGTGCCTTTAATTCTAGTCTTGCTATAGTAATTTCTTGATTCCCTGTTGCAGCTATTCTACTCCTGGCTTGTAGAAGCTGAAATTTGGTACAATCAGAAGTTTTTAATCTGCTAAAAACAGCCACAGAATACGCAAGTCTGGTAGCATCACAGAAAAAATGAATCGAAGTATTTTTAACAGTACTTTTTCACAGTACTCACGAAGATTTCTAAGAAAATAGATTTCGTCGAGATAAGCAATGTCTCTTATCCATCTCAAAAATTTATTTCTCGCATTGATATAGACATTGGGTTTGCTCGTATTTTTTTTATCAACTTCTTCGATTACTCCATCTTTAAGCCATTCATTAAAGACTTCTTTATAAGCATTATACAGAGAATCCATTTTTAGTCGTATCTATCCTTCTCTTCTTCTTGCAAATCAATTTGACTCATCTAAGTAGACGGATCCGTTATTCCAAGAATATGGTGTTTTTTCCCACGACACAAGCAATCAACTCTGGAACTGCATTTTCGAACTGAATTACCGGGTTTTAAACAGATTTTTGAAAAAGCTCCTCTTGTTCTTTTAATGGCATTTTTCTTACTTTCAAACAGTCTCCGGAAAAGTGAGAATATGAGCAGAACAAACACCATTTTTTATGCTCGTGTGAAGAAGTTAGAAAATCAGTTGAACTTTAAGCACTAGAAAAATTTCTGAATTTACTTCTGCCTTTGTTTTCTTTATTTTCAAATCTTAATTTATTGTTAACTGGCATATCACTCCTCATTTTAGAATTGTTAAAACTCGGAGAGGCTAATAAAATTCTTTCTTCTGCTTCAACCTCATCCTGTAAAAATTCCAAAATAGACTAAATCCTTTTTCTCAGTTACAACTCTACTCTCGTCAGTATTATCTATATTTAATACTATGACTCTACGATTAGAAGATCTATAACGCTCCCATGCAACTAATGTTACTTCAAGTAATGCAGACTCAACTAAAGGAAATAACATAGAAGCATATTTTTCTCAGAGGACTCCTAAAAGCTCAAGTAAACGGAGTTTACTCTCTTAACTCATCAAACAATTTTCTCAAACTATATTTAGACGAAGTTTGTTCTGAAGAACTAAAGTTAACAAATCTCTAACATATACCTGAATAAGTAGTTCCTCTCTACCAAAATGCGTCTTTAATTGTTTTAATGCCCTTTCATAGCTATTTCCACCCGGAGGAAAACTTTTAATCAAATCATCTGCTGGACTCCCTTTTACCATAGCTTGAGATAAAAAAGCAAATTTATCATGTAGATCAAGATTAACATCCTCGTCTATTTTTTGGAAATGACCCCAAAAAATATAACCAATTTCGAACGTTACAATCTTAAGTAGGCAATTTTATTTTAGGATAATGCAATAAAGTGTTATTTTGAACTGCATTATTATTTAACATTGAATCACTTTGATTTGACATTGATTGTTCTTTGGATAAACATTCTAGTTCTTGTTTAAAAGAACGCCAACGATCAATATAACTCTCTGATTCGTCAACTTTTTCTACCTCTGAATCAGAATCATTCTCAGAATACAGTAATTGCTTATATTTCTCTTCACATTCAATCATTAATAAAGCTTTCTCTTCAATCATCTTAAATTTTAAAATTTATCAGTTGCACTGAGCTGACTTTCTTAGAATTCATTACATGCTCGAGTAAATAATTTACGCTTACGATACTGCTTTCTATTCTTTTTTAATGCTTCCATACTAAATAATAATAATAAAAAAATCCCCTTACTCAAAAAAGCAGCCGAATCCTGTCACGGACGCCAGATATTATAAATCAGAACTCATTTATTTATGTGTTTGGCGCTATACCAATTTTCGAATCAGAAGTGAAATGTCTTATAAATGATGCAGCTCTGGTTATGTACAAATATACATTTTATTTACATCAAATTAGTAGCAAGGTATACTTATACGTATTTTTTCGACGCAGACGAACTCCTTTAATAACTGAAAACTCTTTGAAGAAATACTCTAGCCATCTTATGGCATTATAAAACCGTTTTTTCCATTACTCAGCACAGGAATACATAAAAAAATTCGGGTAAAAAAAGAATAATATATATTACTAGTTTTCGTTGCCAATGGCCTTATTCTAAATTCGTATTTTAATTAAAATTTCTAGCAAAATAAATCGTCTGCTTCTACTTCATAAATTAGAATTTACAACAAAAATAAATAGAGATATTTTTTGAAATAAATACAAGGAATAATATTAATCATTACCTATTAATTAATATTTCTAGAGTATAATATGAGAGTTAAGTTTCTAACACCCACTGAGCCTGCCATTTTGAGAGAGAAATTTTAATG
>JAOUZG010003378.1:2803389-2826275 GCA_026289955.1 Argiope argentata
GTGTGTGTGTGTGTGTGTGTGTGTGTGTGTGTGTGTGTGTGTGTGTGGAGAATTATTAAATTCAGCAAAAAAAGGATATCCTTACGTATTAAGCTATTTTTATTATATGATATAGTACATTATTCTCTCGACTGTGTTTTATATTCTGAAGACAAGCAACAAATGAAGTTATTGTAGTAATATTATTGTACATTTTGTAATAACAAGGTTAACACAAATAAAGGATGAAAGTCTTTCTGCTTCCCTAGAAGCACAGTAATACTGTGGAATATTGATCAATATTCGCAATATTGTGTAATTTTGTTTAATATATTGTATTTTACAATATTGTACAATATTATGCAACATGATGTGCTACCCGGATTAGTCTTTAATAGGGATGGCGAATATTTTAGAAACGGTTATTACATAACCAATATGAAAAAAGTTGTTATGTATCTGGCAACAGCCAGATGAGAGAACCTGTGTGACGTAGTTTTCGTGTTGTACTTGTTCGTTGTAGTTGTTGTTATTGTAGCGTAATTAAGCTGCTTATAATTATTATTACTATGGGCTGACATCTACCCGATGTCGGGTTTTGGCTAAAACGAACTAGATACTGAATAGGCAAAGGATGTGACACACAAAGACTTTTATTCCATAAAAAACACGGACAAACACAAAGTTACATTGAAAGGCGTAAAGAGAAACACACGACTGGCTAAATACAGAACTCAACAGTTGACGTCAGTTCAGGTTAGCTCTGATTGGTTGGGTGAGGCGCTGCCATTCGCAACATCCTCCCCCCCTTGAGACTCCGAAAGAGTCTCAAGAACATAACATACATTATTGAAAAGATCAAGTCTCTTGGGCACTTTAACACATCTCCCAGAGGACGTATATTTCTTAATCATTACGTCAGCAGTAGATTCTAATTTGCTTACATTATTAGATGCATCTAAAGAAACTGTTTCCCCCTCACCTGGTTCGCTAACTGAAGATTCACTCGAGTAAATTTCCAATGGATAGATGCGTTGTATGGGGCGTAAACACGTTCCATGCCGAGTTTTAAGTTTAACCGTTCGAATTTTACCATCGCGACCTGGAATTAACTCAATAACTTTTGCCAAATTCCAAAACAAACGTTTTTTATTATCGTCCCCAACCAAAATCACTTCTCCAATCTGAGGAGCACGCGAATGCTCTCCCCTCTGTTTTTGAACAAGTTGACCCAGGTACTCTTTTCTAAAGCGTTGACGCAGGTCCTGCAAAAGTTTACTTCTATATCTTAATCTTTTGTTAAGACTATTCGCATTTAATTCCTCGATATCCTCAGTGTTTGAATTTTTGTTCTCGACAAGAAATATACCAGGCGTAAGGGGAATCAATTCCTCCGGATTTTCAGACACATAAGTTAGTGGTCTACGATTAACGATAGACTCACAATCACAAATAACAGTGTACAGCTCATCATAAGTTAGTACAGACTTACCTAAAGTTCGTTTTAACAGATCTTTTAATGTGCGAATCAACCTTTCCCACCAGCCACCCCACCACGCGGCGGTGGGTGGGATAAATTTCCAAAATATTTTGGGAGTCATAGTATCTTTTTGAATTTTGGTCCAATTTAATTTTGCCAATTCATTGGAGGCGCCGCGAAAGTTTGTTCCGTTATCACAATAGATAGTTCGTGGTCGCCCACGTCTAGCTATACATCGTTTAAGAGCCAAAAGAAAGGAATCAGAAGATATAGCATTAACAAGTTCAAGATGAATTGCACGATATACCGCACAAGTAAACAAGACCACCCATACTTTATCTCCATTTCTTAGGTACAGTGGTCCTGCCAAATCTATTCCAACAATTTCAAATGGAACACAATCCGTTACTCTATCTGGTGGCAAAGGTGTAGGTTCGCTTGACATAGACTTAACTTTAAACCGTTTACAAACAATACAATTATACAGTACATTCTTTATAGCTCTCCTAGCTCTAATTATCCAATAGCTCTCTCTTAACAAACATTGCATCATATGAATTCCAGCATGACAATTTTTTCTATGTACACCTCTAATTAAGAGTTTCGTGAATTCACATTTTTCAGGTAACAATACAGGATACAAAAAGGATCTATCATCATTTCGATTGACAATTTTAGTTTTTACTCTTAAAATGCCTTCATTATCTACAACAGTTTCAATAAAATTGTAAGATTTAGCTTCAGAAAGATAATAACTCTGAACCAACCGAATCAATTTCTTTTCAGAATTCTCAATTTCAGATTGAGAGAGTTCAGAATCCCTACATTTTGAATTAACAAATCTACAATTATTCACAAACCTTAAAATCCAAGAAAATACACGTATCATTTTTTCATAATCAGACACTCTTTCTGCATACCAAGAGATATTCTCTTCTGAAATATTTAAATTACACAACTTAACCTTCTTTCTTTCTAATGAAATTTCAGAAATATCACAATTAACCAATTCCGTCACTGGCCAAGAATCCGACGACTCCAATAACCACTTTGGACCCTCCCACCAATGTGAGTTAACCAAGTGACTTGGAGAGCAACCCCTAGATATTAAATCAGCCGGATTCATTTTCCCCGGTACATGTCTCCACTCGTTGTCAAGAAAGAGGGACTTTATCTCTTTAATTCTATTCGACACAAAAACTGACCAACTTCCCTTTTCCCTTAACCAATACAATGCAACCATGGAATCACTCCAAAAAATGGTTTGCATCTCTTTACAATTTAGTGCTTGTTGTATCGAATGTGCCAATCTGGCCCCAACACAACATGCCATCAGTTCTAGTCTGGGGATTGTTACCTTTTTTAAAGGAGCTACTCTCGATTTTGCCCTAACAAGTGTAACCCTCACACCTCTGGAAGTATTTGATCTAAGAAATACGCAACTAGCAAATGATTCCCCAGAGGCATCTACAAAAACATGCATCTGTGTGCTATCATTAATTTCAAAATAACGAGGGATTTCTATATCTGAAAGTTTATTCACCTCACCCCACCACTTTAGAAAGGGTTTCACAATTTCATCTGGCAAAGGTGAATCCCAAGTCAACTTTAACTTCCATGCATTCTGCAATAGTATTTTAGGTGGTAGAGTTGCAGAACATAAAATTCCGAGAGGGTCAAAGATTTTCTGGACAGCCGCCAAAATAGTTCTTTTTGTTACAGAACAGTCAAATTTTAGATCTTCTACATTAACATTGCATTTTAGAACATCCTTATCTAAATCCCACAAAATACCCAATAATTTGGTTGTTCCCGTACTCTTAGATATGTATTGACAACTTACATTGCTTTCCCAATTTCGTAGATTAAAACAGCCACGTGACAGAATTCTTCTAGCTTTCAAAATAAATTCTTCCATTTGTGTAACATCTGTTACACCTGTGACACAATTATCGACATAAAATGAGGTTTTTAATTTAACAGCTATTTCTGATTCTTCTATAAACACATTTTCAAGCAAGTGAGAAAGTACAGCAGCTAATAAAAAAGGACTCGATGATACACCAAAAACCACTCTACAATGTCTATATACAATTTGTTCATTTACAACAGGGTAAAAGAATCTCAAATAATCTTTATGTTCAGGAGCAATCCCCAATTGAAGGAATGCCTTTTCAATATCGGAAGCAATACCAATAGCATAGCTTCGAAACCTATCAATTATGTCAGGTATCTGTTCAATCAAATTTGGGCCCTTATACAATAAATCATTTAAAGAACTCTTACCAGTTTCGCGAGCCGAAGCGTCAAAAACTGGCCTTATTTTAGTCGTGACACAATCGTTTTTAACAACTGGCCGGTGAGGCAAGAAATGAGAAGTTTTACAATCAACCGCAATTTTTTCAATTATTTTTAACTCTTCCCATTCCCGAAATACAGCTTGGTAATCATTTAAAAGCCCATTCCTTTGTGCGCGTTCGCACATTTTCCCGTGTCGCTTCCAAGCCAATTCCTTATTGGAAGACAACTCAAATACAGATGACTTAAAAGGCAAAAAAACCTCATATCGACCGTCCGGCAGGAATTTCATGCTATTTTTAAATTCCTCCATCACCTTTAAATGTTCGTTAGTTTCATTTAATCTCTGAATGGGGTCACATATTCCAATTTTCTCGAGATCCCATAATTCAGTGATACGAGAATCTCTAACTAATAAAGAAATAGCATTTAAAACAATATCACTTTTTGCCCTACATTCACCAGGCACTTCCTGCTTTCCAGTCAAAATGCAACCCAAGCGCGTTTTTAATACAAACAATCCCGAATCCAACCTAACAGATCCTCCCATAAATAACACAGCTGCGACCTGCGCTCCCAATAACAGATCTATTACGCAATCCTGGCCTTCAAGATCAGACAAAATAATCCCTTTTTGATGTAATTCATTAAGTACAGCAGAACTATTCACTCTTGGCACTTTGCCACAAATAATATCTGTAGAGAAAGCTGTAACCCTGATACTATATGAGTCATCCAAAGAACTCACTAACAGTTCGTAAACGTCATGACTTTTGATTTTACTCTCTAAACCTCCAAACAATATATGCTGCATTTGCATCGTGTTATTTGATTTAATGCCTAGTTTATCAATTGCGCGTTTTGAAAGATAGGAGTTTTCAGACCCTGAGTCGATTAACGTTCTTAATCTTAATACTTTACCATTATAACACACTTTTACATTTAGAGTCATAAGAAACACATTATTTGTACAATTATTACACAATGAATTTTTTGTTTCAACAGTATTAACCAATTGTTTACTATTTTCTGCAGGAAGATCACACATTAAATAATGATGAGGTTTAGCACAATACAAGCAGGAATTTTTTACTTTACAAAATTTAGCAAAATGAGAAACAGAAAAACAGCTAAAACAAGCTCTATGTTTAAGAATACATTTCTTCTTATCTTCCAAGGACATATTTCTGGCTTCTAGACAGTCCTTGGAAGGGTGTCTCTTGTTACAAAAAATGCAAATGAAACTGCTCCTACCTTTGTTGCGCTGAGTGCTTACCAAGGTTGTCGCCGTAGGAACAAAATTGTCCATTTTATTCGGAGCTTCTCTTTTCTTTTGATTTGGAGGGGATGAGAACCCAGTTCTCGCTAGTTCCATCATCTCCTCCCCTTGCACCTCTTGCTTCAGAAAGGTCATCAACGACTCCAAGGACCGATGTTCCCCCTCCGATGCATCCTTCATGCTTCTGGTTCTCTCCCAGGCTAAAAGAACGTCTTCCGGTAGGGAACTCTCCACTAAAGGTATCAGGAAGTCGCTGTACTTTTCTTGAGTCCTCCCGAGAGTCTGTAGGGCCCTAAGTTTTCCCTCCAACTCATCATACAAACGAGGAAGGTCCACCTTTGTTCTTCCAGACGACGCATTTTTCATCACCAAGTTGAGCAGATCACGGACGTAAATCTGAACCAATAAGTCGTCTCGACCGAATCTCTGCTGCAACTGAAGAATCGCCTTGCTGTAGTTATCGGCGGTGGCCGGGAAGCTGAGGATCAATCGCTCTGCTTTTGATCCTGGTTGCATCGACTGTAAAAGATACTGCATTTTGTCCTCGTCGGCAATAGTTGGGTCTTCATGGATCTTCTTGAACTGACTCCAAAAGGTGAGGTACTCCCTTGCTTCCCCACTGAACCTTTTCAGTTCGATCGTAGGCAGCTTAAACTTCCGTTTCTCCGATAGTTCTTTCACTTCCATAGCTTTCAATGACAAACTTTGAATTTTAGCACAGAGTTCGGAGTAAGTATCACGGTATTTCTCTGCGGACAGAAAGTCCTCTTCATACTTTTCTGCCTCATCGGCATTCTCCAGAATGGCATCTGTTAGTCGCGTTTGGCACTGCTCTAAACGAGTGAACTTATCACAAAGTTTAGTTTTTAAAATTAAAAGTTCGCTGACTCTAGAAGTTTCTTTTGCAAGCTCGCCTTCAATATCTTTTGCACATTTTGTGAACGCTGAACGAAGAGGCGTTCGCTGTGTTTTTAACTGCGCCACATCCATTTTTCCTTCAGGCTCGAAAAGGTTTTCAAACGCTAACTGAAACCAAAACCTTGCCCCACGTTGGGCGCCAAAATTATGTAGCGTAATTAAGCTGCTTATAATTATTATTACTATGGGCTGACATCTACCCGATGTCGGGTTTTGGCTAAAACGAACTAGATACTGAATAGGCAAAGGATGTGACACACAAAGACTTTTATTTCATAAAAAACACGGACAAACACAAAGTTACATTGAAAGGCGTAAAGAGAAACACACGACTGGCTAAATACAGAACTCAACAGTTGACGTCAGTTCAGGTTAGCTCTGATTGGTTGGGTGAGGCGCTGCCATTCGCAACAGTTATGCTCGTTCGTGCCTGTGAATCTTAATGCTAATAAATGTTCTTTGCGTGTAAGTAAAACGAATCGTATCGTCTCTCGGCCTACCAGACATGCATGACAAAAGAGTTGGCGACGAGGATGGGATCTTCGAACATTAATTTTGAATCTTATGATGCGTCTGTGGAAGACTGGTCCAGTTATGTGGAACGTTTAGAATATTACTTCGTTGTTAATGGGATCGATGATAGAATGGAAGTCCCTGCCATTTTAAGCCTTATGGGAGCAACAACGTATAAATTGTTAAAGAATCTGGCCTCTCCGAACATTCCTTCTGAATTGACTTATCAAGATATCGTAAAATTACTTTCGGAACATTTGAATCCTAAACCACTAGAGATGACAGAACGGTTTCGTTTCTACAAGAGGAAGCAATTTGAAGGTGAGTCCATTGCAAATTATTGTGCCGAATTACAAAAACTGTCGATATACTGTAACTTTGGGAACAATTTAAGTACGATGCTTCGTGATAAATTGGTGATGGGTCTCAAAAACGAAAGTATACAGAAAAAGCTGTTAGCAGAGGATAAGTTAACATACGAAAAAGCTAAGAGCATTGCATTCGCAATGAAATCTGCTCAGAGAGATGTGTGTGAAATTCAGAATCAAATGGTATCGATAAAAAAATTACATATTTCGCAGGATAAAACTATCAAAAAAGATTTTTCTAAATTTAAGAAATTTGAACCTACAAAGAAGTTTGATAAATCTCGGAAATTTTACAGATGTGATAGTACTCAACATTTAGCTCACGAATGTAAGCACAAGAACACTCAGTGTAGGAACTGCTTAAAGAACGGACATTTGGCAAAAGTTTGCCGCTCAAAACGTAACGAAACAGTTAAACAAATAGAATCTTGTTCTGAAACTGTACCGGTAAATAGCGTTAAATCACCACGGTATTTAAGGGATAAGATTTTATTAGAAATTTTTGTTGAAGGGAATAAATGTTTGTTTGAATTAGATACTGGAGCTGCTATTAGTTGTATGAATGTGAATGAATTTAAAAAAACTTTGTCCGGATGTAGCCATTAAGCCTACTAAATTATTGCTTAGGAATTTCGATAATTCTATGATAACATCAGCTGGTCAAGCAGTGGTGCAAATTCAATACAAAGATCGAATTAATACAGAAATTATTTATTTGGTACATGCAAAAGTAAACGCAGTTTTTGGTCGTGAATGGTTGAGAAATTTCCAATTGGACTGGAGCTCAATTAAAGCAGTTCGGGTTGGAAATTGTAATTCTCGAACCAATAAATTAAATATCTTGCTTCAAAAGTATGAGAAATTTTTTTCTCCGGGTATCGGGAAACTGGAAAAGTTTTGTTGCCGTCTTTAAATGAAACCTAATTACAAATCGGTATTTTTTAAACCTCGACCAGTACCATTTGCTTTAAAAGAAAGAATAGAAACTGAACTTAATAGGTTAGTTGCAGAAGACATCATTGAGCCGGTGACATATAGTGATTGGGCTGCACCAATTGTTCCTGTTATCAAACAGAATGGGAACCTACGAATTTGTGGTGATTATAAGGTGACTATCAACCCGGGACTAAAAATTGAGCAGTATCCTTTACCCCGTATCGAGGACATTTTTGCTGAACTGTCAGGAGGGGAGTTCTTTACTAAAAGCGACTTATCTGAGGCATACCTTCAAATGTTAGTTGATGAGCAGGACCGACATCTATTGACGATCAATACTCACAAGGGGTTGTTCCGTTACAAGAGAATGATTTATGGCATAGCTTTAGCTCCGGCAGTGTGGCAGAGAGCCATTGAACAAGTTTTATCAGACATCGCGGGGGTACACGTATTTTTAGACGATATTACCGTAACGGGAAGAAATGATCAAGAGCATTTTGAAAGGTTAGAATTAGTACTACAGAGACTAGAAGAATATGGTCTCAGAGTAAATAAGTGGAAAAGTGAATTTTTTAAGAAATCTGTGAATTATTGTGGTCATACAATTGATAAATTCGGCCTCCATAAAACACAAAAAAATCGATGCAATTATGAAGGTACCAGTTTCAAAAACTGTATCTGATTTGAAGAGTTTTTTGGGTTTAGTCAATTAATACGGAAAATTTATTCCCAACTTATCTACTCGTGCCGCTCCTCTCAATAATTAACTGCAGAAGGGTACTAAATTTTTGTGGACTGCAGAATGTGAAAAAGCTTTCAAGGCATTGAAACAAGAAATTGCTTCAGACCGAATTTTATGCCATTATGATCCTAAGCTACCTCTTGTATTACAAACTCACTATATCACCAGTTGGAATAGGAGCAGTTTTAAGTCACATTATGCCAGATGGCTCAGAAAAACCAGAAATGTTTGCATTAAGGTCATTGACTAAAACGGAACGTAATTATTCGCAGATAGACAAGGAAGCATTGAGTTTCGTATGGGGAGTGAAGAGATTTTATCAATATTTATTTGGTCGACATTTTGATCTCGTAACCGATCATAAACCCGTAGTATCAATTTTCGCACCTAATCGTAGTTTACCATGTCTATCAGCAATACGAATGGTTTATTATGCACTTTTTCTCCAAGCATTCAGTTATACAATCAAGTATCGAAACACTAAGAATCATGGCAATGCCGATGCACTTTCACGGTTACCACTAGCAGTTGACAGGGACTGTGAGTACTTGACTGAAGCAGACGTGACAAATATTTCGAAAATTGAATTAATGCCTGTTACAGCAACTGACATAGCTAGAGCTATTAAAACTGATAGGAAATTTTTCGAGCTGTCTGAAACTTTAAAATATGAAACTGAATTACCTGTGCCTTGGAAAGGTAGAGAATCTGAATTTTCATTGCTAAATGGTTGCATAATGTATGGTCATAGAGTATGCATTCCTGAAAAGTACCAGAATCAAATTTTGGAGAACTTCATGTTGGACATCCTGGAATTGTCAAAATGAAGGCCATAGGTAGAAGCTACTGCTATTGGCAAGGTATTGATGCCAGTATAGCCAATTTTGTTCAGAACTGTTCAGCTTGTATCGCAACGAAGAACGAACCAGCAAGAATAAATCGACATCCGTAGGAATGGCCAAATGGACCCTGGCAAAGGATACACGTTGACTACGCTGGTCCTTTTATGGGGAAAATGTTTTTTGTAGTCTCTGATGCATATTCGAAGTGGATAGAAGCCATTCCGATGAAAAATATTACAGCTAGTTTTACAATTCATCATCTTCGTATTCTTTTTGCTCATTATGGAATTCCCTTAACTTTGGTTAGTGATAACGGCGCAAGTTTTACTAGTTACGAATTTCGGCATTTTTTGAAACTGAATAATATTAAACATATAACTTCAGCACCGTACCATCCTGCTACGAACGGACAGGCAGAAAGAATAGTGCAGTTATTCAAAGATTCGTTGAAATCAAATAGAGGTGATTCTGGAGATCTAAATGGTAAATTACAAAGATTTTTATTACAGTATAGAATAACTCCACATTCTCTCAAGGGAGAAACTCCGAGTGCCTTGTTTTTGAAGAGATGTATTCGCACTAAGCTTGATCTTTGTAAACCAAATTTGAGAGATAAATTTGTTCAGAAACAGAGTTCGAGACTTGACACAGAATCTATCTTGCGTGAGTTTCAGGAAGGGGAGAAAGTAGCCGTAAGAAATTATTCCGGACCTAACAAATGAAAAATTGGAACAATTATAAACAGAGATGGAACTTTGAGTTATAGCATACAAGTTGGAAATGAAATTTGGAAGAGACACGCAGATCAAATAAGGAAATGTGGGAAGTCGATTGAATTATCCTAAGCTGCTACTGAAATTCCAATTTACGATAAAGAATTGAATTTTCCAGATGAGCCAGTATCCGATGATGTTGCTGAATCGGAACCGCCTGCACCTGTACCTGAAGTTGTCCCTGAATCTAGAGATGTACCTGTACCTGCCACTCCAGGTGATGATATGCCACCTGGGTCGGTACCAGACGCTTCCGGAAAACCGAAAACTGATGTGCCACTCCGACTCTCAACCCGAATCAGGAGACCTCCAAGGAGACTCGACCTGTGACTCTATATTTTGTCGGGGAGGAACTGTTATGTATCTGGCAACAGCCAGATGAGATAACCTGTGTGACGTGGTTTTCGTGTTGTACTTGTTCGTTGTAGTTGTTGTTATGCTCGTTCGTGCCTGTGTATCTTAATGCTAATAAATGTTCTTTGCCTGTATGTAAAACGAATCGTATCGTCTCTCGGCCTACCAGACATACATGACAAAAGTCATAAATGTCAGGGATCAATACTTTTCAAAAATGGGTGTGATTCAAATCAATGCCACATTCTTATTGGTTGATATTTTGATTTCAGGGTCTTGAATCACAATAGAAAGTAACAATCGATACGATCTGTCCAATGGACGCTCTCGAAGCTAATTTCAGTCATGCCTTGGGAAAGTCCCTTACCCACTGATGCTCTTTCCAGGAACTGACCTCCCACAAATAGTTGTGACGGACGGTGGGACCTTTGATCACACGCAGAGAGCTTCCTATTTCACAAAGAGTCTACTCTTCCCATCGCTGGAAGCTATATGCAACTTATCTCATTGTACGAAAACTAGATTTATTCCGCCTTTCTCTTCACAGAAAAATATTAATTTGTGTTTTAAACAAGTTTCTGTCGATATTCAATGCCTCAAACAAACTTCATACGGATTTATACGGATTATTTAACTGGATATAAATACCATAATTACTAAATTTCTAAGATTGAAATGATTTAATATTATCATAATTAAATTTTCTGTTTCTGGTTAGCATGAGAATTCCGTTGCTCTGAAGGATTTTCTAATTTTTAAAGACCGAATTATGGCTTATTTTAAAGCTGTTTTAAAAATAAAAGAAATATTTTAAATTAATTTGTCAGTGATAAATTTCTCTTCATTGATTTATAAAAACATTTTGGGAAAGATGCACAAAAATTCATACAAATTTAAATACTTTTTTTTTTAATTTTATAACAGAGAACGTAAAGGCTTGCATCACGTATATATCAATAAATTTGTTTAGATATCATCATTATTATGGTTAGCAATGTGATAAAGAAAAAAAAATGCTTCGCTTGTTAAAATTTTGTGGATTTCAGAATTTATCGGGAAATAATTTATAATGTTCACATTTAAAATATTTATTTACTCTGTTTGCTTTAAACTGATTTTCTATAAAATATTTTTAATTGAAAATAATTGAAATAAATTAACAATTAAAGTAATACTTCTGTTGCTTTTTTTTCTTTCTTCTTCAAGGTGTTTTAAGGGTATATAAAAGTGAACTGATATCATTAGATTCAAAAATATAATATCATAAATATGGAAAAACGCCATTTCAAGAAAATACCAGTAATGTATACTGAGTCTCGTTCAATCTAAACTTAAGATTTTAACCCCTTGACATACAAATTCGCTTTACTTAAATTAGTTTAATAAGATGACGCATACTATCTTATATATATAGTATATATATATATTGTTATCTTGATCATTATAATAATATAACGAGAATTTGAGATTTGAAGCATTTTTAGGTGATTTTTGCATTTTTAAATGCCTCTGTTCACTTATTTGCAGGCTTAAAACTGAAAATTCAATAATTCGATGCGCGTGTTAGAAAGACATTGTTTGCGAATTGGTTAAAAAATCAAATGGAAATTTCTGAAAGTAAAGGAAGATAAATTGCTGGATGCAATTAGCCATTCGATTATCAGTCATGCATACGCTATATTTTATTGTCTACATATTATTTTTAGTGATATTATATTGTATCTTTTCAGAGAAAGTTTTAATAAAAGAAATGCATAGAAACTGTTTTAAAAAGTCATAAATTTTCTTAATTATAAAATACTGATTTTCAAAACTAAAATACCTTCAAATTAACATTTTTAAACATTCGAATAAATTCTGCATTTTTGAGAATCTCTATTGTAACATTTTTTTGTCGTGTTTCATAGAAAACGTTTTAAAAATCGGTATCGTGTAGGAAGGATATAGATAAATGCGTGTCTGTGTTTCTCAAAAACTATATTCTTTTAGGAATTAAATTATAAAATAACATTTTGTGCAAATGGAATGGCATGAAATGTTATATTCTAAACTTATAGCCGATAAAAATGTATTAAAAATATTTTATAATGAAAATAAAATTTATAACGTAATGATTTAAAATGAGACAATTTCTACCGATTTAAAAAACTGTATACCTGGAACATAATTACTGAGCCAAATATCAAATTTGCTGAATATTTTTAATTGATAAATGCGTTTTTAAATAATAGAGAAGGAAAAGAAAATTCGCGTGAAATTTACTAATATCTTCTCAACGTAAAATTAATAATAATTGTCATTGTTACTCTAAAAAAAGGGAAAGCAATCGATTTTGTTGTAACTATTATAGATTCTAAATTTTAACAATTGTCAATTCTTTAACTATTATAGATAAGACAATTTTATTGAAAGAATTTGTTATTGACTGAGAGCATTTGGAAAAGTTCAGGAATTTTAGCAAAAATTGCAAAGTTCTATCTAGTATTAAACAAACACATATATTTATATATAATGTATATATGAATTGAAAAAACTAATTTAAATACGTCATGCCTTTTGTTCTGGCACTCATGAATATATTTGTAATTCTTAGCTTTATTATGAATACTGTAGGCGGATAGCGCTAGGCCCGAACTCCTAATCTTATGCTTAGTAGCCGAGTAACAAATCCGTTGGGCCAAAAGTGCACTTCGGTCCGAGGGATGTTATCTGGCTTATATCTATAGAAATCACCACATTACAAACATTTCCGCACTAAATTATTATGTGCAAAGAAATTGTTTTGAAGAAAGACTGAAATTAATTTTCAAATTAAATGAACTTCACTTTTGGAGAATTGATGCCTTCTTAAATGATATAGACGAAAATTAAATTTTTAAAATCAATTTTCTTCAAAACATGTAAATTTTTTCTATAAGAGTTAAGATTTAAAAGGTGAAGGCATTAGAAAAGTTTTATTTAACCTCTAGCTTACTGCTGTACCAAGATTTTTTTTTTTACTTTTCCTTATTGGTTGGTACAACTGTTGTGCCAGCAACGAGTTTGGATTTCGTTCCCCCACTTGAACTTCCCGGCGAACCGTAATTGCGTTATAAAAATCCCTGTCCTTTTGTGCTATACCCCTTAGGGTCAGGATATTTCGTCCAGCTATAGTTATAATCATTGTTGGCGTTTGTGAGTTTTGTGAAAACTGCTTTGGCGGCATTCTTTTAATGAGTGTGAGTTTGCATAACTTCATTTGATATTAGTACTCGATTGAAAACATTCTTTTCTTCAATTCCTTAATTTTTTAACATTGTAAGTTATTAAGTTTTAAACTTAATAAAATTTTGTAATTTTATGATAATATGCGTTTATATTTTTATTCGAATAATAAAAATTTGCATCAAAAATTTCTAGAAATTTCATTTCTGATGGAATGTTGTAGTGAAGATAATTGGCGCCCTAGATAAATTGTTACAACTTTTTTCTCAATTCGTTACAGGGCAAAAAAACTAAATTTAATATCGGATTGGTTTTTTTTCTCCCTGTCTTCATGCCTGCCCCCCTCCCCCTCAATGACTGGAACCTCGGGAATATATACTTTCCAGTCACTACTGTACTGTTCTAACACAATATTAAAGAATTGACGACTTACATTTTTTTAGCTTTAAAGTTAAGTGCTTGAACGATATATTCATGCTGAAAATATATTTAGGTTTTGATTTTTAAGCAAGCTGTAAGTTTCATCATTATTTTTCATGATTTATGAAAACGGCTTCTTTAATTATCTATAATCAATCACTCATTAAAAGTTATAATTCTAATTTTACAATATTGAAAGAGGCTTTTAAAATATATCTTTTTGTTAGCATTTGTTAGTAATAGCAGATACTAACAAATGCTGATCATTTACAATGATAGCTTTATTTATTAAGGATTTTTTTGAAGGTTTTTTTAATGTTAACTACTTTTCAATATAATTTTATAGCAATGAAATCTTATATATCAAATTCTAAGTAAACCATTTCTAATCTTACTTTGCTTAAAATTAATGTCTTTAATCTAGGGATTATCTACAAATTAGTAAATTTTTATGCAAAAAAAGAAATGTTCGGTATAAATTTGTTATTGATTATCTAGAAAATAGAGCGTGATTTTCAAAAATATTGCACTGTTTTGAGTAATCAAAATTCTCGGGAAAAAACCAATTTAAATTATAAGAATCGACAATAGAATAAAGAAACGTTACTAGTAATTTATATTAAAAACCTTCCAAAATATGTTAGGAATAAAAACTATACATGATTTTATGAGCTCAATATGTTAATATTAATTAATTCAAATCTACAAAATAGCAGACAATCATTTGACATTTTGCAGATACATTTAATTTACAAAATATTGTAAGGAAGTCGCCATTTTGTCTCCTGCTGGAAGAAACACATGATCGAACAATGATATTCCTAGCCATCGGAGAGGCTATTCATCCTTTGTTGCCCATTGTATTTCTCCCTTTTTATTGTCGTTCTTCGAACTTGAGAAAGACAAATAATGGAACACACATGTTTTCGGCCCCTTAAATCAAAAAACCGTGTCGAAATACCAGATGGGACTATTTCTTCTATGGACCACCCCAGCTGGGATAATGTTCCAATAATGAACAGCATATGCTCTTTACGACCCGTTGAAGAAATTAGTGCTATCTTGAACCCATTGAAGAAAGAATGCAGATGCGAACAGTGGGAATGGTGAAGGTTCTGATAAGGGTTGGATGTTTCAGATATCTTCCCACGACATGATGGCGTGCCAGTGGGAGTATTTCTAAAGAATGATTGAACAATCGGCATCTCCAGCGCGCCAATATCAGCCTGAGAGGTGGAGCTTCGCTACTGTTAAGAGGGAGAGGAGACAATCTGATCCGGAGGACGAGGCGAGCTGTGAGGAGTGTTGAAGTTGAAGAGATACCACGTGATCTCGAGTTTGTTGGAAAGATCTACCGGAAGTAATCCGTAGATCTATGGAGCTACAGGCAGTAGCCAAATACGCGGACAGCTTGTGAATCCCCGGCATAGTTGCCGAACGGACAATCCAGTTGTAAATATTTTCCAGTATCTAACCTAGAGGACGTGTTTTTGTTATTATTTTTTTGTATTATTGTATAAAGCTGTAAATAAACCCCTTGTGTATAACACGCTACCATTTTATTTGATCGACCAGGGTCAAGTCATTACAATATCAAAGGATTGTTACCTGTGTTTTGTGGGGAAAAATGAAAATATTTTCAAAAAAAAAACAATCACGATATTTATACGTGATATATAAATAATTATATTTGATAAAGATAAATGAGTTAGAAGAAAAATAAATTAAAATTCACAATGATGTGTTCAAACTTTATAAGAATTAAATTTACAGCTTCAGTAAGCTTTGAGAAATTTATTTAATAACAAATATGAATGAAAAATTGACAACAATTTGTTTAATGTGCTAAATAATTATACTTCAGTTATCCTATTTATAAGTTATATAATATCATAAAATTTAACTTAATACTTTTTCATACGGAATTATTAAACAAAGTTTACAGAAAAAGGAAAAAAAACTGCGATTAAAAGATTTTTCTAGTGACCAGATGCAGTAAAACCGCAAAAAAGCAACCTGATTAAGATGGGGAGAATAGATGACCAATTAACACTACATGAGATCGAAATCTGACTACAATCGATTTAAAAAAAAGGGGAAAGCATCTGCTATCTTTCTCCACTGAATGCCCGCATTCAAAGTAACTTTTCCGAGTTTGGGTTTCCGCAACCTAAAGGTTAAAAGGAAATTTCATTCAGATTACTGAAAATTAGCAAATGTTTTGCGATTGAAAGGTCTGTCCTTCATTCGCCCACTTCATGGATTTACTCATTTTACCTCCTTTAATTCCGAACTGCATTTCCAGGAAAAACTATCTGAAGAAAAGGATCAATATCTTTCTTTTAAATAGGCAATTACCTAATATGCGCGGAGATTTGAATATGTTTTTTTCTATATGACTCTTTCTGATATTTGAAGGTTTATTTAGTTTTCGGCTTATTGCATCTTTAAAAGCTATAATTTTAAATTAAAAAAAACATTGTAATGAGAATAATTTTATTTTATTATTTACTAAATTTGAAATTGATAATTTTTACGAATCTCTTTTTTAAACCGCTAGTGAATATATTTGATTCATTAATCTTGATTGTGATTATTGTAAATTTCAATTCAAAATGTTCTCAAAATATAATTTAGCTGACTTAATGTCAAAAAAATAAATGAAATACAAAGTCGCTGGAGACTATTCGATTTTATGCAAAAAAAGAAAGCTCATAAAGTATTCTGAAAATATTTTTAAAGGATATTTGGATGGACACTAGGGATTTTTTAAAATCTGATTTAAAATTTTATTCCAGGTAATGATATTAATGACTAAATTTGTCGCTTATTGTATAATATCATTTGTTATAATTTGAAATTTAATGCAGTTGTACATCTTATAAGTCTTACTTAGTTATTATTTTATTGTAAAATCAAATTATTTTCTTCTTAATTTTTATGAACACAAAAGAATATATATTTTCGCTTAATGACAATGCAGTAGAAAATTTAATTCATAGAAAAATTGTAAAAAAGTTATAAGTCCAAGCCCTTCTATGGTAAACTTGCAGAATAGTGTAGTAGAATAAGACTATTAATGAAAAAAATAATAATAAAAGTTTAATTGAGTAAAATTCTTTTTTTTTTAGGTTAGGGAAGCAAACAGTATTCGCGACGTTTTACTATGAAGAAATGTGATATGATAATGGCAGAGTAAATGATCAAGATTTTAATTCATTAATGGCTATAAAATATTTTAACAGTACTATTTTTTCGATTCTATGAAATTCAAACCAGTCTTAGTTATTCTTAGAAATACAAACACAAATTAATAGCAGAACAAGAAATAAATTCACCCTATATAAAAACTATGCAAATATATACATTTTTTTCAGGAAATAAATCTTTCCTCCTAATTTTGAGAAATTATTTTATCATTTTATGAATTACAAAATATTTTAATAAGTTAATTTTTTTAAAAAAAGTTCAAAAGATCAGACACGTTAAATTATAACAGCAAAAATTATAAATATATATTTTTTAAGCAAGTTTTATGCAATGTTATACATAACAATTGAAAAACGATTTCCAATTCCCACACAGAATTGCTGCGTTTTGAAATTATAAGGTAATTTTAATATTTTTTTAGAAATAGAAAAAAAGAATGATCTATTCTGACAAAGCGAAAATAGGACGCAATAAGCAACAGTCACGCTGTTTCCAGGTGGGTGGAATTAATTTTCCTCTATTGCCCAGAAGGGGAAAACAATATCTTGACTAAATTTGTGACACTTAAATGTAGTAAACAATGTACCAAATATCAAACTATGTTGAAAATGGAAAAATTTAATTTTAAAAGAATCTCTTTTCAGAGCAATGGATAAATATATTACGTCATCTATTCTTTAAATTTATATTTAAAACAGACATTAAAAAAAATTATTATATATATTTTTCAAAATAGTTTTTAAAGAATACAAAAAGCCGATAAAATGAATATAAAATTAGTTATGCTTAGAATAATCAATTCATCTAATGATTATTTCTAATTCTATGCAAGAAAGGAATGATTTCTTTTACAACGATCTTTGAAATCATATCCATTGAACTATGCATTTTGTATGAGAAATATTTACACAAAACCTTTTTTTTGTTCAAAATATTTTTAACAAAAATGAATATGAGACCTCTTATTGTATAATGCGTGAAAAATAACCAACTTAAAAAATTATTAATATAAAATTTATCATTCTCCAGTTAATGCACCATGAAACCTCATGATTATCTTTGTCAAAAACGGCAAAAAAGGAGATAAATTATTAAAAACTGCAATTTGAAATTCAAGTTCATTAATCACAATATTGTGTCGATATCTCAGTAATGATAGTTTTATCCTCAAGTACTGAAAAATGTATTGAATAATAAATAAAATATTGTATTCATAATTCTTAAAAATTTTAACACGATATCCTTATTTTTTAACGAATGGGCTAAAAAAGACATTGAAGGAGCCAGTCGAATTCAATTTTATGTACGATATTAATGTAAAATTTTAAAATTTGTTATAGGCAAATGTGTTGTAAGTGAAAGAGGAATAAAAATAGTGGATTTCTTTCAACCTAAAATAGCGAATTGTTACAACTCCCCGTATTGACAAGAAGGGTATCGGGTAATCCCCGACCTTCTAGGGGGAGGAAATGAAATGCTAGAAACACAAAGCTTTCTTCCCTTGTGTCCTCAGGGTGCCGTCTCCTTAACGGGAGTAAAGATTAAAGGAGAAATCTGAATGGATTGAAAAGTGACCGGACTCGTTATTATTGGAATAATCGTACTATCGGAGCAGTGACTTCTCACTTTCCGATAATTTCACTGTGAAGTGATCAGTCACCCCTCCCCTCAATTGTAGCGACCTTGACTTTCCAATATTCACATTTGACAATCCGATATCCTATAAAGATCAATGTTATTGTCTGTGAAATGAGTCGTAGCGTGACCTCCAAGAGATAAGGCCTCCTGGCTTACTTCGCTGGCGCCATCTATTGGTAAAGTTTAGAAATAAATCAAAAAGTTTAAAGAAATGACATTTATTTTTAATTTAACTTTTTAAGAAAATTCTTTACTCTTAATTAATAAATTAAATAGTATTTATAAAGAATTTAAAAAATAAGCTAAAATAGATTAATTAATTTGACCACGTGTTTCTTACATTTGTAAATTAAGTATTAATTATAATTAATAAATTTGAAATGTAATTATAATTAATAATTTTTAATTAATAATATGGTTGAAATAACAGATATTTGGAACAAATATTTAAAAATAGCAGTAGCAAAAGTATTTGTTACTCAAAAAAAGGTGGATTATGCATCTCTACCTGTGGATGTTGGAAATATTTCCTGTGAAATATTTAAACCTGTAAATATTTGTAAATAATCTCTGCCGTAGCAGACATTTATGTATATATATAAATTCCGAATGACTTTTAATTAAAACTGCTTCATTAGTACATGAAGCGCAGTGAATTATTTTCTGGCATCCGCATAAAATTTATCAGAAAACTAAATTAGTCAGTTACTGATTTTATACGCTTTAACACTATTGTTGAACAATCAATGAATAACGCTGTAGGCTGTAGTAATGCACGAGCAATGTCATGGCACTGGAGTATTCCCCACAATACATTGTGAAACACTAGTGTTGGTAAAGACATCATTCAGTACGTGAGAAGTGTCACAATCGAACTATTAGGATCAGAAATTAAACAAGCTGCCTACCGATGCATATTTTACATCACGAAGAAGTGAACCATCTTGGGCAATGCCCTTGCATCGATAAGGTCCTTGTGATAGAATATTTGATGCGATCGAATAAAATATGTATTTTTTATCTCTTCAAAATATTTTCAGTTATACAGCGCCATCTATTTTCAGCTATATAGCGCCATTTCGGAACTAATTTTTTTTTACGCAATCCATTTTCCCATGTCTTGAAAAGTAACCTTTATACTTAATATACTCAATTTAAAATTACCATTTTAAAACATAAAATAAATCAACATACAAGCAAGCCTCATACATAGCAAATCAATTACTTTTCTTTGGTCACTTGAAATTATTCATCAGATAATGATAATTTTTAGCATTTTTGATCCGAAAAACCATGGATTAAGGGAATAAAAAACGATAAATGTAATGCAAAAAATTTGTATTATTATTTTTATCTGACAAGGAATTTCTTTAGAAATTTTCACATTTTATTTACTCATTTTTTATTAAATACTAGTACATAAACAAGTTCAGTTCTGTGTATGTATCTTGTGTACTTAAATTACCTTGAGAATTGACTGTAATCTTTTCATCTTTTCTTCCTAAGGACTTGGAGTGGGGTTAAACAGTATTTTCTCTATACAGCTGTTATCACTACTTTTTATCTTAGTCAAACAGTATGAGAGAATCTCTTGTAGACATTATTATAACATCAAATTTGGAGTTTTCCTATCTTTCAGGCTTATATTGAGAATGTGTGAAAGGAATATTAAAAAATTTATTGAATAAGATAGTGGGCCTGTAAATATCGGTAACAGAAATACACTCAATTAACTGTCTATAAGTACTTAGATAATTAATGGGCATAAGTTCATTAATTGTATATGATTTTTCGCTTTTTAAAAAAGCAAATAATCAAAATATTTGAATACAATTTTTTTCTGTTTATATATATATATATATATATATATATATATATATATATATATATATATATGCCCCCAGATTGCCACAACCTTGGTTGGTTTCAGGTAACTCTGAATATCTAACACTATATGCAATAGAGATCTCCCTCCTCCTCCACTTTGACTAAGCTAAATTTCAACAATTTCAATGTACTTTACAATGTCAAGGAAGCCTTACTTTTTGGAACAAGCAAAATACTTGTATATGTATTAGTGTTACTTCATGCATATAAATCATAAGTATTCAATAACAAATAATTCACGGCATAGTGATACATTTATGCTTAACATTTTATTTTGCATAATTTCATTAATTAATAAAATATTGAAAAATAAGTAATTTGATCTTTGAGGTGATGCTGCTTAATCTTTAAATAAGAAAATATATCTTAATTAGCTGTTAATTTAGAATTAAGTTTAGTGAATTATTACAATTATTTTTCCCGTTTTCTATCTACTGTTAATTAATATCCATGCAGTTGCATTTAAACAATAAAAAAGTTTACAATATGCAAGATTGAAATAAATGTATAAATACTTCTGGAATGTTTATGTACTAGAAACATTTTATAATTCAATTAATTTGGATTATTTTTGTATTTTTCTATTTGTAATCTTTTATTTTCAAGTTTTGGGCTCATGGAAAGCATTTTTAAAAACCTTTTTCTAATTTTGCCTGACTGTACTTTTGGCAGTCATTATTCACTTTAATTCACGCAGCACAAAGCAACTAAGGTTAAATGAAGTTATTTTTTTCAGAGAATGCCCCCCCCCTTGCCCCTCTTCACGAATACAGGAAGATATTATGTTTTCCCAATATTTCGATTGTAGATTGAAAATGCTGAAAGATAAATTACAAAGTAGGAGTTATGGCATGAAAAATTAATGTATTAATGAATTGTGGGTGCTGCATTTATTTCAGCTGTGCTTTGTGCATGATCCAACCATGTGTGTGTGTGTGTGTGTGTGAACATGTATACATACAAGTATTTTCATTCTTTTTAAATATAATTTTGCAGTTTATAATATAACTTATATTTTTTATTATTTCGGTATTCATTTTATTGCATTTTCAATTGGATTGTTGCGATCACCTTCTGAAAGCAGCTATATAATAAGGACTACCCGTAAACGAACATGTCAGTATTTAAGGAATGTTTTATGGCTGTGTTTACTTTTTGGTTTAAAATTAAATAGCAGTGCTGCTGAAGCTGCACAAAGTATATGTTCCTTGTTTCAATTAATTTATTTACAACTGGCCCTAGGAACCTCGTAAACAAACCATTATTTGTGTGTCCATATACTATTGACAGAACCATGTGTGAATTGGACATTGTGTGCAATCCACATCAAGTATACAAGAAGCTTTGCATAATGGTTTGAAATATTAGATTTAATTATTCGATTGCATCTTCATACTCATGGATAGATATGGGCGCTAGATAAGTGGATATTTTACGTGTTGATTGTGAAAGATAAACCCTTATGTTTCACCATTAGGGCTTTATTACTACCATACCGCAAGAAAATGTCATTCCTGTACCAGGTGTAGATATATCGCAAGAAATATGTATATGTAGTAATCAAATACAAAAATATCATTTTCCGTTCCCTGGTTCAGTGTCATTTACTGCCAAACGAAACGTTTTTTTTTTTTTAAAATCAAAAAATAGTTTTCATTATCTGGACTAATGCAAGTTTTACTGGTTTAGAAATTCTTGATGTTGGCAAAATCATCGCAGCCAAAGCGTACGTGTCCAGTTTGCAAAGCGTTGCAGCCTGCACTTATCAGTAAGAAAGGAATCATTCTTCCTCTAAACAGCCCTACAACTAATGGCAAAATTCGACTAAAGTAGTACTAAATAAATTTTGTAATGAACTTAAATGCTGTTCTATCCGATTATTACTTGTTTTTTGGGCATAACGAGTGTTTCTGCGATTAACATTTGAAATGATGGCACGTTAGAGGCGATATAAATTCTTGTCCCCTGGGACTAGATTTTTTTCCTTGAAATGCCGAATTTCTAAACGTGCAACTTGTTAAAACCGTGTAATTCAAACTGCTATA
>JAOUZG010003378.1:2846820-2870891 GCA_026289955.1 Argiope argentata
ATATATATATATATATATATATATATATATATATATATATATGTGTGTGTGTGTGTGTGTGGATGAATATAGAAACGGAATTTTTTTAGGAAAATGAACAGGAAATATCGGAATACAGTGAACAAACAGCTGTAAAAAAATTGTCACAATGCAACCGTAAACGAAGCGTCACTGATAAATTACCAACCTAGCAAGACGCGAATATAACTGTATATCAAAGTTTAGCTTTTAATGTGGCACTTTCTTGAGTTACATCCAAACAATATATTTTTGTCTTGGCACCAGGAGGAAAAACAGCCATTGTAGCTAATTAAGAAATATAATGAAACACGCTGAATTTTATTTTAAAATCAGATAATACAGATTTGATAAACAATTCTAAAACAATGAGTATAATGATTTATTTATGTATTTTAAAAATTTAAAACGGCTATTTTCTAAAGGATATTTTTAGTGAACTGCTTTGTCTATAAACGTAACTTATATTTACTTTTTTAGCAATCTAAGTAATTCTAAATGCGTGCTATAAAAATTGTTTTGTAAATATTTTTAATGATTTGTGAATTTATTTTTTATGTTTGTTTGACGTTGCTGGATATGCCCATGTCATACCTTGTGGAAGCTAGACTTATATTGGGTTTACACCATAGAACTGATATATAAATAGAGGGATCCAGACGTATGTTTCTTATCGAAACAAGTGTACGCAACATGAGCCTCATGATTTAGGGATAATCTAAGTAAACATACCTTTTTTGGCGACCTATCCCAATTCTTGGCAAATTCAAAATCTGTCACTCAATCTTTTGCTTTCCGGCATTCTGTATGGTCGATTTATATTTCCTGAAAAGTTTATTATTATTCTTTCTTTTTTTTTGTTTAGAAATTATTCTACTGAGCAAAAACAAGCAAACTGGTTTCGAAAATAATTTTCAGTTTTCAAAATATCAATAACTGAGTTTGTTGACTTAAATCGTTAGTTTTTGCTTCTTTTTTTTGCATTAGTTAAAAGTACTTATTTTTCTTCTTTAAGTAAACATTTTATTTCTTTTATTTACGTAGAAATATCTTTAATTTTACATTACATATTCAAATACTTCTATCATTATTTCAAACATATACAATTAAAAAAATAATAACAGATTATGTAAAATTGACCTTAGACTTTATTTTTTTCTGTATGTTTAAAAATAGGCATTCGTATTTATAATTATATTTCTTTCTAAAAATTTAATTTCAAGAATTAGGAGAATAAATATTTATTTTTGCATTAAAAAATAGAAAAAGATATTAATTAAAACTGTTAAATTATTTCGAAGTAATTTAGAAAGAAAACAAAAAGAACCCAGATGAATATCGAACTAGGTTTCTCGCGAATACTTCGCCATTGCTCTCACCACTATATTGATCAAGCACTCAATCCCGGTAATACATTATATGTACATATTAAGAGAATTTTTCAAGGTTGTTTATTGAGTATTTATATTTGTATCAATATTCTAAGTGTATACTACCGTTATACAATTTTTTTTTTACCTCGTACCTTCCTCTCATTGGTATCAGTTTTAAATATTCCATTTCTGGTTTATAATTCTGCCTCAGAAAAAAAAGTAAATCATTTTTGGAATCGTAAATGCGTTGACTTTAATACAAAATATTAAAGAAATTCAAAATAATTATGAAAACGGCGATTTTAAGGTATGTGCATACCGCAAGGAATTGTTAAAGGTTGGCATTCTGATGAAAGTATTTTTTGTAAAGATAGCATTTCTTTCATTTATAGTTTCTTATCTTTAGAATATCCGCTAGGTTTCTTTTTAGATCTTAATTAAAATTTATAAAAACATGCAATTATTACTACCACATTTAGGAAATTTTACTCTATAGCATTTTCAGTAAAGCATACGTTTTAGTTTCATCATTTCATTCGCATTGATTATTTGCTATAGTTCACGATAAAATACGATTTGAATATTTATGGTAAAAAAGAAATAACATATAAATAGCTAGAAAATTTATTTGCATTAAAATAAATACATAATTATTAATCGGTCAATGATGTTTATATATACACTTGTATTGGCGAGAAAAAAATAACGCCACACTTGCAGCCAAATGCGCGCCACACATTCGAATCGAAAACAAAGCAATTAGCAAAATATAATGCAATTCCATCAGTTTAAATGGAGCTTAATAACAAGTTAAATAAATGAAATACAGTAAGTAAACCAATCTATGAAATATTATTCAAACTCCAAGAACACTGAATGAACGAAGTTACGAAATTTTAAATTAAAATGGATATAGATAGAATTTAGTTATCCTGTGAAATGACAGAATACTATCCTTAGAAGCATTTTCTTTGCTGGTTAACTATTGCTGTGCAATTGCACAGCTATAGTTAACCATGGCTAAAATAAGCTTAAAAATTGAACAGTTAAAATCGAGAAAAGATATTCCATTGAAATGTAATGGGAAATGGATAATGCGGTGACTGTGAATACAAATTCTATTCCTAAAGCGCGTGGTTTTATCTTGTCCTACAACAAAGTAAGGTTGTACTCCCTTTATTAGTATTTCAGCTCACTGGCTTACACTGGCAAGTACGCAGCGCATGCGCAGATAGTGACTGATTTATCTTTGTCACGATACAATAGCATACATTCAGGAATTTCATACTTGGTTATAAATTGCAGTTTTGGCGAATCTGAATTTTTCTTTTTCACTGCGGATCGTATTAAAATGATGGATAATTATACAAAGAAATATGTAAGAAAAATAAATAAAAAGGTTCGCATAACTCCATCATTAAAACTGTAGAAAAAAAACGATGTCAAATAAAATGAAACACACACTCCAAAAAGAACAAAGAGAAAAAAATGTCGGAATTAATCTATGATAAATGATTAATTTTTTTTCAAGTAAACAAACACCCCCCCACACCAAATTCTGCAAATGCACATATAATAAGAAAAAAATTTAATACAGCAGCATGTTGCTGCCCCGTCGAGATCTATTGACCTGATCGAGTGTAAATCCAGCATTACGTTTAAAGTTTACTTTCCCTCACGGGCAGCGCTTTGCGGAAACTGCTAGTACTGCAATTAAAAATAACTTTCAGCATCTGTTATAAAAACAACTTTTTATGTCCTATCAATTTTGATGTTAAATTTTATGCAGCTAAGCGTAATTTATAATTTGATAGCCGCATTCTATCATGTGTAACTCTGTAAGGAAACAGCATGCTGTTACTTCTAGTAATTTTAAAGTGGAAGGTTTTTTAAAATAAAGATTTTAAAATTTATCATTTTTAGATACATACCCTCCAACAGCTACAGAAATTAGGGGAAAATTCTTTAGTTATATCTAGTGAAAAACTTAAGAAAACTATTAAAGACGTTTTAAATAACCCTTATCTCGAATCTTCTCTCAATAATGGTGCCGACTAGTTAAAAAAAAATTGAGTTTGGGTTTTTTTAAAAAAAAACGGAATCTTGTGCCTGCGTTACGGAAAAAACATTCACCAGGTTCGTTTTTTTTAAAATTGTGGGCGTATGTTGTGAAAACATAATCTGCAAGCCTCAATAAAAAAACGTTTATTTACACACAAAGACGATGAATACAGAAATGACAGATATGTACAGCCGAGAAGAACACATGGTAGCACACTACAGCAGACAGTATCCCACTAGTAGTTATCGACCACAGCACTCAAAGCACAGAAAGAATCCAGCAAGAGAAAGGTTCTTCGGAGCTTTGCTCTACGGCCTCTCCAAACAGCTGAACTTATCACTCTCTCCTCGTTTTAGCCACACACTGGCTATTTCACACACTATACGTCACTGCTTCCCCAGTACACTACAGAACTCGGCACATAGCAGTTCAGCACTCGCTTTAACTACACACAACGCTGGCACTCCGCCGTTGCTACGTGCGAAGACTCGTTGATTGTCTTCCGGCTCATTTCAATTCACACCACACATTCCTCATCTGGAGTCTGCCAGACTTTCATAGCTCCCAGGAGGTGAGGCAAGAACCTTCCACAGCATTCAGGGTGCATCTCGGTTTCTATTGGACGGATCGGAAAAATTCTTGAAGTTTCCAGTGTTATCCATTTTGTCGCCCAATTCGTTGCCAAGCCTTGACATCACAAACGCGGCACCCGCTCAGCACGCAACAGGGTTGACCGTAACACAATTTTTTTTTACGATGTCGCTGTTCGTGCTGGGAAGTAAAATTACATGATTGCAACAGCTATATGGACACTGGAGTCGCTCGTCATTGCAAACTACACGTAGGAGTTTGCTGTAATATTAAACTGAGCAATGATGGTTATTAATGCTATTTAATTAAAGAAAATTGTAAATATTTGACTGAGTGTTAATTTGTTTGATCAACAAAATTGTGTTGTGTTATTTTAAGAAAATTATTTCGCTTATATGTTTAACCAATAATAAATATCTGTTAAATAATTTAGTGTCGCATTTTAATTAATTAAAGTTCTTTGAAAATATCTATTCTTCAATAATTTGTGGCTATTTATTATATATAATATACTCGTAAGAAATGCTTTTGTTGACTGGGTAACTACTTTTGGAGGGTTTTTTTTTCTAATGATCATGCCAGAATGAGTTAATTTAACTCTAAAGTAACGAACGAACTCTGCAGTTATCCAACATTAATGCCATTTTTTCTGTGCCTAGGTTTGAGCTATAAAAAATGAATTAAATAAAAACGTTAAAAATAATTAATAGTATATCTTTTTTTATGGGTATCTGAAATGAGAAGCAATTGATTTTTATTTACTATTCCAAATCAGATTACTAGATTAATTATCCTTTGGAGGAAAGGATTAAAAGAAAAAGATATGGATGAATCAAAAATTTGGAATGAACTCTTGTATTTTGTGAAAATTCTTACATTTTGATTTTTTTCCCTTCACTTGATCCCTATATCCAATTTAAAAAAAAAAAGTTGATGTGTAAAGAATTAGAAGAAGCTTAGAAAGGTATTTTAAGAACTTTAAAAAAGTGCATGTACGGTTTGTGTTTTTTCTTGAAATACTTTTTAATATCTTATTGTTTTATATTTTCATAATGTTGTAACAGTTTTAATCTATTAAATAAAGTCTTGATGCTCATTTATTAACTTTGAAAAGGAACAGTCTTTGACATAATTGTTGTAAATGGTAAGTTTTCGAGTTTCATTATGTTAAAAAAATCCATTAATTAGATATGGTACTAAAACTTTTAGATAAGTTATTATGAAAACATCTTAACTTTTCATAATTGGAACAATGGGAAATTCTTTGTCATAGATAATCATAAGAGAATATAACTATTATCTGACACAGTTATACATATAACAAATGTAGTTCATTATTGTGGGTAATAAAAAATTTTCATATAAATTTTTAACAAATGACAATTTTTTAAGGAGTCGGCGCTCCTCCCGTGTTACAAAACTTCCTTCAAGCTCAACTGCTGCTGGTGGGGGAACAAGCCGTCAAACAGTAGTAAGGGCTAGAGCTGGAATGTCTGGCACTGACACTGGCCAAGAACTTTCATCAAATCCATTTACATCTGAAGGAAACTCTATTCTTGAAAATTCCACTAATGCCCCAGGTTTCACTGCCTATCTTTTAACTTTTGCTGAAATCTGTCTTATACATTTGTGATAAATACATGCTTTTAATATGGCTTTTAAACTTTAGCATCCAGTGGAATGAACATTGCTGCTAGTATTGCTGCAATTGGGGACAGCGAGTCAGAAGATAGTGAAATGGGTCGTTTGCAAGGTATTTGACCTCTTGTATTTTATCTTCTTTTGAAATTGCTAAACTTTAGTGAAAGAAATATAAAAATTATGTATTGCAGTTTTTGTAAACCAAAAAGTTAATTTTTTAATAGATGGAGCATCTGATATTAATAGAAATTGAAAGTGCATGACAGTAATTTAATTTATATAGTGTGTTTTGAAATTTTTTGAATTTCTATGAATCGTTTTATTATCTGTCATTCAACTTACTTTACCTGTAGCTCTTTTAGAAGCCAGAGGCCTTCCACCTCATTTATTTGGTGCTCTAGGTCCTCGAATGCAGCACCTTCTACATAGATCCATGGGAACTACTGCCAGTAAGCATTCATAATTTCCTTTTATTATATAATATAGATCACTTTTGGGTTCTTACTTTACTGTAAATGGTCGCCAAGGTTATTCCCTAGTAGTAAACAAAACGAGCGATATCTCCGAGATGTCAGTTAGCAATGCATTTCTTCCCAGTGTGTGTTATAATCTGTTGATCTGTTAGGTGTGAAGCGGTTCTTTTATATCTGCTTTGGCAAAAAAGATCCTAACATTTTTTTTTCTTTTGCCTTTTCTGTAATCTGGTGTTGTGCTTCCGCTTTGGCATTAAGCTCCATTTAGTAAATGAAATTATTAAAAAAGAATTTCGCTTTAATTCGGTTTTCTGCTACCACTTTTGCGTAAATTTCCATTTTGTGATAGAACTTAAGTATTTTAAAAAATAGTAATAAAAGTTTGGTTATATCCTAATTAGTAAGTTAATTATTTATATAATTAATCGTTTTTTATTTAAATCATTATTTATAGTAATCATTTTGCACAAATATTTTATTACTTCTTAATAATATCAATAATTTTTAAAACTATATTTTAAATATCGATGGTCGATGGAGTCGCGTTATATTCCTTAAAATGTATTGATTAATTATTTCTTGCTTATTTTCAGACATTTTTTTAAAGCAATTAACATTTTCTTTACCTTTTCGATTCAGGTTTCAGTATAAAATTGACTTCAATGTTGACAAAAGAATTTATATATATATATATATATATATATATATATATATATATATATATATATATATATAATATAAATTCCACTGATAAAAGAAAGATAGAAGATTACAGGCACACTATTAATTTTTGAAGTAAAGAGAGTAATTCTTGCACTTTTTAATATTTATAAAACATTAATTCGACAATGAAACTCAAATAAACCCTTCTGCTTTATCTCTTTATTCAAAAGAAAATAATGAAAGCCTCTTAATGTAATCTTGGCTAATATTAACATTCACTTTATGTTATCAAAATCTTCTGGCCCTGAAATTATGTATTAGAATGTACACTAAAATTTCCATGTAGTGAGATCACAGCATCGCTTAATGTTTTCTATTTTGAAGTGAAGAATAGAACGATCTGACATTCATGGAATTCTTTGTTATCTTCCAAGAAAAGTCATTGGGATTCCGTCCGACGGGGATTTACATTGTCTGTACAAAAGTGATTCAGATTGCAGAAATCTATTGAACAGACATACTCTGAATATATAGTTGATTTTTCCTGTGACTTAACTACAAAAAAAAGGATTTTAAAAAAAGATTACTTATTTGAGTGTTGAATGACAGAAATGAAAACCTTAACAGGTATGAAAAAGACTTAATATGACTTATGGTGTAGCTAAAATTTTCAAAGCCGCATTTTAACATTTTAATAAATCATAATTTTTTTTAGCAGGACCAAGCAATAAATGTTGATGATTCCAACGAAGATAAATATATTGAAGGAAGCCCACCCATAAAAATTTAAAACGAGTCAAGTATTTGATGTTTTGAAATACGGTGTAAGCAGCAGTAAATGAGATTTAAAAATCAATACAATTACGAACTTTGTGTGAGTGAATTATTAAGGTTTAAATCTTAATAAGCAATTAATGATTTTTTTTTAACTTTTGAAATATTTTATTGATATTCTAGAAGGGTTATTTCCCCTTTTCTTTTGGTTTTGATAAAAATATAGTTGAGTTTACCTAATTCATTTATTGCTCTGAATCAATCAATATTAAAAAAATTATAAATCTCAAAGTGATCAAATTAAGAAGTAGCTACTGTACATCAATATATACTTAATGTCAAATAAAGATAATTTATCCAAAGCTATTTTTGAAAATCTAATTCTGAAAGGTTTGTTCTGTAAGAGATTTTTTATCGACTCAAACATTCATTTAATTTAGTTAAAGCAAATTTTTAATAAATAATCTGTGTATTTGGTATATTATGTTAAGCTTCTCCCTTCATGAAAGAAAAAAAAGGTGATAAACTGAATAAGAATATATCATATAAATATATTTAGTTTTTTTTAATTGGAAAAATTTAATCATATCATGTAAACAGCTTTACTCTGCTATTCCTTTCTGTGTCTTACAGAAAATAAAAAGCTCTGGATTATTTAACAGGAAAAAAATGGATACATAGAGAGAAAATATAGTTTAAAAGAATAAGAATGATTGACTTGGAAAGTGGCAGGAGACTATTTTCGAGAAAAATTATTATAGGTAGAATTTTTCAGATTTGAATTATTAGACAAAAAATGTGAATAAGATTTCATCAATATTATTGGATATATTTTTATTATTTATTCTACTTTGAAATAAATGTTTCTTTCCTCTTGAGGAAAATGGTAGAATACACATCAAGGATTCATCTTTTAAATTAGATTTGTTAATTTATTTCATTAGTGTGGTAAGGAATTTTGGCATGATTGTTGACTCGGTTGCTGTCCTCATCATTTTGATTGCAATTGAAAATAACGAGGTCTCTCAAAATAGCCATTATGATGGACAAATTTCAAAATAGGATATTAATCTAATAACCTAACTCAGTAAATGGAAATATTTCAGGAACAGGACATTTGTTACAGCATTCCTTGAAATCGCCATTTATTGAATTTTCTCCTTGAATAGTTTGATTTTCTTGAGTTGTTTATAGATTCTGTCTTGTAGTATCGAATTATATCTATGGATGACTTGATTTTAAATTATAAATTTGAAAATCGAAACACATCCTCCTCATTGATTGTAACATTGTGTACGGGGATATAACTTATGAAATGAGATATAACCATCCAAATTTCTAATATTTTTGTTTATTCTTAATAAGTTAAGCTTTTATTGATATTTTTAATAGTATGTATTTTCTTTTTTAAAAAACATTTTGCACAATCACAAATTTTTTTGTGTAGCTATGAGACTTCAAAATTATTTAATAAAACTGATCATCTCATTTAAGAAACATAAAGCTGCTGGCTATAATTGAATCATACACATTATGATATTTTTATAATATTTCATATGCACATGAATTTTATATTACATTATACTAGCTACATCATCTGTGGCCTCATTATCATTAATTCGTTTTATTTATTTCTAAATAAAGCAAAAACGTGTTCTTTGTTTAAGATCATACAATACTCTTATAATCAATATTTTAAGACTCTTAAGTGTAGTAATTAATTACTACACTAAAGCTTGAAGAAACAGGACAGCTTCAGTTATTCCATATGGAAGGTATGAACCCAATCAAGACTGACAAATTTATTTAGTAAAATAGAATTTTATTTTATGAAATGAACTTGAAAAGCACAAAACAATAAAGATAATAATTTCGAATTTCAAGGATTGATTGCAGAGTATTTGAACTTGAAGTTCTTTGCCTCCGGTCCCACTAATTTGGGGGGGGGGGATGCAAAACGTGTGCAATTACATGGAAGATTTTGATAATAGATTAAAAAATATATAAACTTTAAAATACCCAGTAAAAGCGAAGATTTGTTGATGCGAGGAGAATAAAATAAATTTTAAAAAGTAGAGAGGGTGAGTGGAGAAAAATTTATTTAATAAAAGCTCTGCAAAAGTATTTCTAGAACAGTGCAGGCCTGTAAAAGCAAGATGATATGTTAACTGAAAATGTTACGATTTTTTAATCAAAAGGGAAAAACATGACTCAAAAATGGATGAAATAGTAAAGAAAATTCATTAATTTTAAAAGATGGTGCTTAATTTCATATTTTTATTTTTATTCATGTATTAAAAGTAAAAATATCTTAAGAAAGCAATTTAATATTAACCCTCATAGAAATTCGCGTTTGGTATACATGATTATAGACTAAACTAGATTTAACATTTTGATATCACCGAACAAATTTTATTTTAATTAACTGAAAAATGATTAAAAATTAGAGAAAATTTTCATGATAGAACTGAGATCATTAAGAAGCTTAATCCCCTCTCCTCTTTTTTAAATTTTAAGTTAGTATAAACACTTTTTTTTTTATGTGGGGATTCATTCAAAAATAGAAAGTTTAGAAATGGAAATTTGAAATGGTAAAACGCAAAAATGAAAGTTTACTCAATGCAGAAAAATTGTCACTTGAAAATATTTGTCTAATATTATATCCTCTAATAATCATTATTTCAAAGAATAGATAAAAAGTTACAGTCACAATTAAATAATTTCATTCTAAATAAATTTTCTTGTGTTAAACTTCATACTTCGCAGCTCTTGATTTTCAGAATTGAGTCTTAAAAAAATAATTATTGATGATGTTCATAATAATTAGTGAATTTGGAATAATTTTTAGCTACTTTAATATTTATAAGGTTTATTGAGCTCTTTACAAAGAGTAAGTTCAATAAAAATAATACATTACAAACTATAAATATAATAATAAAATTAAAATCACTACTATACTGCCCCCCCCAAAAAAAAGAAATCTTTGAAAATGATTTTGATAACACTTATCATAAATAACATTTTTAAGAACCTGAAGGGATTTTTTCATTTAGACGCTACAGCATTTTATTAAAAATCTCAGGTTCTCTGTTTTTATCTCTATCTCTTCTAATAATAAATTATTTTTATGTAGTTAGACTACAATCTTCAAGCCAGGCCGTAAGATTTAGACCTATTTAACATGACATGTATACATTCTGGAGGAGATATTCAATCTTCAGGAAGTTTTTTATATTTTCATTAAAATTTTAATTTTAAAAAGTAAAATTTTGTCATTTTTTCGCTATAACTCCTGAAAATATTTTGACAGAATGATAATTTCTACATTAGCTTAAAAAATAATATTAAAATTCAGAACATTATCTTTTTAATATGATTTTTTTCTATTCCAAATCAATAATAAATAATATATATATGGAGCAAGCTTTGTGGTATTAAATTTCCTTGTTGAAGAGAAACTCAAATAGTTTTCATTGTTTCTATTCATATTTCATCCTCTTCCGCATTATTTCGGAAGGAAATGGAAGAATTTCATTTCTTTTTCCATTTTTAAGGCTTTAACTTCAGAATCAAAAAGAAAAGGCAATTTTCCTGTCATATAACTGAATGTATAAACTCATCGGTTTAAAATTAAGGAAATGCAATGCAATGCACAATGAGTAGAGCCATGCAAAGCTTCTAAAATATTATGACTTATAGAAAAACCCGACGAAAATTGATGTATTGGAAGACAATGTACAGAATAGTAAATGATTAAAATCTCAGAAGAATTGGATAATTTTTTTCAGAGTTACAGTAAAAAGTTCAATAAGGTGTTGAACCGCCTCTAGCCTGGAAACAAGCTGCCACGGCCAAATTCGCTAAAATTGTTGAATGAGTTCATCAACATTCCGTATCGGATACAATCGCCTTCCCATTATATCCAAGACATACTCTATGGGAGAGAGATCTGGCGTTATGGCAGGCCAAGGAAGTGTTTGACAAGCTTGCAGACAGTGCATAGCAACACGTGCCGTATGTGTTGTGGCAATATCCTGCTGAAAAACCAACCGGGGATACTGCAAAAGGAACGGTAGCAAAACAGGCCTTAAGAAGTCGTCCACGCACTACTGTGCAGTAACTGTACCTCTAATGACGACCAAAGGGGTTCGACTATAAAATAAAATGGGCACCCCAGACCATAATACCTACTTGAGGGTCAGTGTGGCGTGCTATAGTGAAAGCAGGATCCCCCCCCTTCTGCCTTTGGTGTCTCCAAACACGTCTTCGATGATCGGCAGGACACAATTGGAAACGGGATTCGTCTCTAAAGACTATACATCCCCAGTCGGCCTCATTCCAACCTGATTGAGCCATGCACCTCTGTAATATGGCTCGGCAGCGTGCAGGCGTGAGTGGTAGGTGGAGTAACGGTCGGCACGAGCGTAGATTTCGCTGTCTTAACCATCTGTGAATGGTCATGGGGGACATTGGTGTTTGGGTTGAAAGTCTGATGATTGATAGAGATGAAGAAGGCACTGTGACAGATGATCGGACAATCACTCTGTCCTCATGATCTGTTGTGGCCCTAGGTCGACCGTTACCATCCCGACTCTGAACTCTGCCATTCTCCACTCATCCTTGCCAGAATCTTCGAATCGCCGCATCATTTCGACTCAAATGACTAGTGATCCTCCGATTTGTGCAACCGGCCTCTTTGAATCCAATGATACGACCTCTGTCAAACTCTGACAGTTGCTCGTAATGGGTACGAACTCTGCGGCGAGGCATTTTTTAAGTTGTTGAAAGGTAATCTGAATCGCAATCAAACCGAAAGTTTTATCTACCGTTGAAGAATTGCTCCTTATATACATCTGCTGGACGCGCAGTTCCCATGCCCTGGAGACCAAATTATTTATTCATTGGACACCAAAATTTAATTTTACGAAATACGAAATTTCAAAGCAATCGAATAATCATAGAGTGCATAAATAAATCAATGTTTGAAGATTTTTCATGAGGAATCATGGAAAAATATTAAAGATAATAATAATAATAAGCAAATTTTTTTTATGTTTATTAGTAATGGAGAATCAAATGGTCGACAAAAAAAAAACCCCGACTAGTATTTAATGAAAAAGAGAAAAAATTACTTATTATTTCAATCTCATTTTTATTTGTAATTTTTATATAATATGAGGAAATCATTAATAATTAATTACATAGATAGTAAAACATTGAATTAAAATGGAATTCGAAACATCTTTTCTAGTCTCTTAAATCAGGGTGTATACATGGATTTTTTTTTCACACCATTTAAAGCAGGAAATAGGAACGTTAACATTCCCCTTCCCTTTCTTTTATTGAGAGGGAGAGTTTGTCGTCTTTCTTTCCCAATGGATACCCGAAGCATATATTCAATCAATGCCATTCATCATTTGGCGGGAAAATAGAAAACCAGCTTGTTTTAAACAGATCAGCATGAGCCAACCAAATTGGTGGTTGTGTATTTACACTTACATTAAATTTTCAAAATAAATAAATAAATGCCATTTTTTTAAATTTGAAATTTATGGAGAAAATATTCATTCATTAAAAAAACAAAAAATCTCTGAAAATTCTACTTCCCAACCTCTGCTACATTGAACATGATCTTTGATTTGGTTGGGCAGAAAACGAGAATTTCTTCATCCGATCAATTTATTATTATTATTATTATTATTATTCTGAATCGAAAGTATTTTAATTGCTATATGATGTCCTCATACAACAACAGAAGTGGAGTGAGAGAAAAAAAGTTATAAATTTAACGTATCGTTAAAATCGTGTAGTGTATCTTCAGTATTGTTTATTCTTTTTTTTAGAAAAATTGTATACTGTATTATCTTCTGTTAAGAATACGACCAGAAACTTTTCTCTACTTACAAAATGATATAATGAGGCGAAGGAAGTTACTTTTTTAGAAAACTGAACGAATTGAAAGTATTGAAAAAATCTCTAAAATGAAGAAAAATTAGTATGATTTTATATTTGTAATAGGTTTACCTAAGTTCTTGAACTTTTTTTCAAGGAATTGGAATGCTTATATGAGCAGTGTAATCATTTTCCTGAAACTGCTAACATTAGTGTAGTTGAATGTGTTTGTAACATTAGTGTAGTAAGATATACATAGAGAGTTTTCTAATAGGATTTTTCAAATGAAACATGCATAAAGCCTTTTAAACAATTGGTTTCAATGTTGGTGAAATATATATTCTGTTACTCTTGGTAATATTCAATGTTTATAATTATATAGAATTAGACATTTACTTAGTTAATTCCTAATAATTTATTTCAATAAACTCATAGTTCTATAACATAAAAATCAAAAACGTCACTCCGAAATTGTTTATAAAATGCTTATTTTTTAAGATTAAAATTAGTCTACACATCCTTTTAATCACACATAATTCTCATTTCATTTTGGAACATAAATATGTCATCTTTATGAAATCAAACTTTTCTGTCATTCTTAATTTTTTTTTATTAGCAAGTCTATCTTACTCGCGCATCTCTTCACTAAACCTCAAATATTCTATGCAATTTGTATGTGAGGATTTATTATATTATTCCTTAACTGTTAATTTTTTTATCTTGGAAAAAAATAATTAAATTTAGAACTAAGGCATTAAACAAGATTGTGTTTAAAGACATCAAATCTGCTTGCAAACATTTACACTAAAAACACATTTTTTCTTCTATTATTGAAATGAATTTTTTTCATAATTCCTTCAACTGGATGGCCAGCTCTTCCAGATATGAAATAAATCAAAATCCGAACACGTTTGCTTTTCAGGCTGCTTAACTGTTTGGTTAATATGTTGTTTTCTGATGTATTCTCTTAATTCTTCACCTGATAAATGCTGCCCGAAACCCTTTCTCAAATATGTCCTCTACTTCACACATGTCAATAGCAATTTTTTTAATTGTGTTGTTGCACCTCTCCCGCTTTCAGTAAGCTTTAAATGCACTGTAGAAGAATTGGTATTCGTTCAAGGATTCAATAATTCTGTATGAGAATCTGTACTTGCCCTGTAAGGATGTATTTTACTATATTGTACAGGAAATTTGTTTGTTTGAAGCGTTATATTACATTTGCATTCATTATTACTATTTCTCTGTTGCTTTGAGAAAGTATTTGAAACTTATCTTGGTGATTAATAACCCTAATAATACTGAATTTTGCAATTCTAAATGCTGCAGTAATATCACTCACAATCATAGAGATATTCTGACTTAAATCAATTCTATCCCTTTTCTTGGAAGTGATGTACTCCCTCCTACACTTGTAATCCCAGCAACTCACACAATTGACTAATTCTAACTGCAGCTGACAGAAAAATATTAAATGTGATGGTGAAATCAGATTAGACTAATTAAAGTCAGCCTCCTTTTATGACAAAATGCAATTGAAAATGGTTTCAGGCAAGCAATTCCTGTGTAATGATGAATTTTAGGAAAAATGAAACCTGTCCTAATTACTGCAATATCAGAATCAAAGTGACTCATTAAAATTTCATTAACAGGTTGTTTAATATGTCTGTGTCTTGTCAGTCATTTATATTCTGATAAATATATTCTCTTCCCTTATTGGTGACTAATTCTTTTTTCTTAATACACTGTACAAAAAGTTCTTTCACTTTTATCACTACTCTTCGCTGAATCTGCAATGTAATTGGTATTACAAAGAAATATAACGATCATACATGTGAAATAATTCATGGTTTAAGTAGTTAGTTGTTAGAATTGTAATAAATAGTATTAAAGCATACATTTTTACCAAGATATGATAACTTTAATAAATCTAAACAAATAAATTTGAATGCTTATAATTTTTGTTAGAAAAATTCCATACGTGATTCGTACTTTGTTTCATTTAATGCTGAGAGTTTATTGAGAGTGAAGGAAATAAATTATTATCCTTCATCATACTAATGTAATTCTTGTAATTAAATAAGTTGTATTAACTGGAACTAAAACTTACTTTCATGAAAAAAAAAAACAGTTATGTTACTTCATGATAAAGTGCATTAATTATATTGAAGTGATCACCTCAATATAATTAATTAATTTATTTTTTGGAGCAGAGTAAATATCAAAGAAATTTTTGAGTTTATAATAAACTTCTTACTAATGATAAGGAATTAAGCTACTTTATACATTTGGAAAGATTAATCTGTTGCTTAAAATCTCTTAAGTATTCATGGTGAAGGTACTAAATTACAAGAATGAATAACAGATATTCAAAAATCTGGTTTATTCAATGGCTGTACTTCTGATTAAACTATGTAAGTGAGGATTATTCTTAAATGAAATCTAAAAATTTATTTATTGGAGGTTCTGTAATTTTTAAAGATATCTTAGACTTTAACTTTCATTTATCGCAGGTTATAATTTGTCTTCTTATTGAAATAATTGCCATTGGATTTGCATGCATAAAAATATAGTGGTTCAAAATTTTTCTAAATGTTCAATTTAGTAAAAAACATTTCTTTCTTCTTGAAATGATAAAAATAAAGGCTTTTTGATGAATATGAATTTTCGTCTTTGAATAATTAATGCATATGTATATGATTTTTACAATTCTCATTTCTTTTTTAACCTGTATAATTCTATATAAAAACTATGTATATATGTATGCTCTTTTTATTTTTGAAAAAATGTTCATTTGTAGACAAAAACATACAATTCCTCTAGTTTAATATACCGGGTGGCCAGAAATAAAACACCCCTACTCTGACCTCCCTGGATATCGAACTACTCAGTGTAAAGGCTTGAAAATTTGTGGACATACTATTCAAAAAATGGGGAAACGGATTTCACGAAAAAAAAATTTAGTTCCAGAAATCACCGATAGGTGGCGCTGTACCACTGGACGTATGCTGAAAAGACACAAAAACACGTTTTAAACACATTTTATTTGAAAGTACCAAGCATACATGAAACAAGGACGTTATCGATGCAGGGAATGCTGCTCAATATGGTTCCCTTCCTGAAGATGTAAAATGTGAAGTCTGTGGACAGCTTGTTCAACTGCGGATCGTAACTGGTCATCTGAGATGCTTCTCACATGCAGACTGATACTCTCTTTCAAATCTGCCAAGGTTATCAGACGTTCTCGATAAACAAGGTTTTTTAAGTGTCCCCAAAGCCAAAAATCACACGGATTAAGATCCGGTGAACGAGATGGCCAAGTTGTCGGAAACGCGCGACTGATTATTCTGTCATTGGTGAAATGTTGGCGAAGAAACTGTTGCACAGGGAGTCCAATGTGTGGAGGTGCTCCATCTTGCATAAAAGTAATGGTGTCAAGGCATTGGCGCTGCTGCAAATGGGGTACAACAAATGTTTCGAGCATCCTTTTGTACCTGTTGGCCGTCACGGTACATGTCTCAAGGCCATTGGAAGTAACCTCTTCGAAAAAGAACGGTCCAAGGATGAATGTGGCTGTGAATCCACACCAGACTGTAACTTTCGGTGAGTGGAGTGGAATCTCTTGGAAGGTACGGGGGTTTGTCGTGTCCCATATGCGACAGTTATGGGTGTTCACTGTTCCACTGAGGTGGAAATGGGCCTCATCGCTCCACAGAATCTGCCACGGCCACGATGCATCCACTTCAACTCTAGCAAGAAATGTCAATGCAAAGGTCAGTCGCATCTCCCTGTCTGTGGCCAGCAATTGTTGATTAGGGCGGATTTTGTACGGGAAACAATGCACCATTTTTCTGAGTACGTTCCACACTGTGCTATAGGGAACACCCAAGTGTCGTGACACTGCACGTGCACTACTGCAGCCTAAAACATTATCCATTGACTGTTCAACAATACCGGTGGCAACATCTTCAACGACATCTGAACGAACCGGTTTGCGTCCTCGACCAGGCTGAACTCCAAGATGTCCAGTTTCCTCGAATCGAGCGATCATTCTCCTGAGAGCTTGTGGAAGCAATGGTCCCTTACGCAAATCCTTAAGTCGGCGAAACTCTCGAAGTGCTGCTGGAGCATTTCCTTTATTCTCGTAAAACAACTTCACAAGCAAAGCGCGTTCTGGCAGCGTGACAGCCATCACTAATAAGAATGACATTCCCCACCTTTTAATATGGCTTCTAACCATGCTTTATGCAAATTTTTCTGGTTACAGTATGAAATTGCAGTTACAACGGGAGTTCTAGCTTCTTTACTATTTTTATTTTCCATAAGGGGCAGAAAAATTAAAAAGGAAGCATGGAAGCATTCCATTCCGCATAAACATTTTAATTTTTATTATTATTTGTGTCTTTTGATCATAGTTCCAGTTGTGCAGCGCCACCTATCGGTGATTTCAGGAACTAATTTTTTTTCGTGAAATCCGTTTCCCCATATTTTGAATAGTATGTGTACAAAATTTTGAGCCTTTACACTGAGTAGTTCGATATCCATGGAGGTCAGAGTAGGGGTGTTTTATTTCTGGCCACCTTGTAGATGTGGATAAAAAATTAGACTGACTAAGTGTAGAACTATTTCCTTACTGTATTTTCATTAGAAAACAAATTATGAACTCTTTATCCCTCTTTTTTTTGTTGTTGTAAATTGATACTTTAAAGTTATTTTTTTACAATAAAGATAAATTTAGTGATAAGGGTATCTACTGCTGATATGCGAATGATTTTTTTTTAACGATGGTTGGTGACTAAATGTTTATAGAATTCTGCTGTTATTGAATATGTATTTTTATTTTGATATTATACTGCATTTTGATAAAAAGCACATAACATTGCTAGTATTTATTTCAGTCTTTTCTCATTTTGTATCGGTAAATATTTTTTTTTAGTTTGTGGAATTATTGTTTAGTTTTTATTTGTATGTTGATAAACATGAATAAGTAAGACTTTACTATTATATACTATTGTTTTCCACCACTACAACTATTTCATTCTTAAGCACTCTGCTGAAGTGCACGCAATTTTGTGCTATGTTCGTAAGTAAAACCTGTGACAATATGATTGGTAGTTTATAGGCTTATCTTGGCCTGCATAAAATTTATTTATTGTATTGTACATATTATTTATAATATTTGCAAAAGATTGGGAAAATTTTGACATAAAGGAATCTTATTTGAAATCTAGCAAGCAAAATAAGTTTTTGTTTTGTTTTCTGATCATTACCTTTTATTTATTGTACAATGGTTTTAGTTAATAGAGTGAAATTATTATTCTTATATTATTAAGAACGTACTGTACAGTAAATAAGGAGTTGGAAATTAAGTGAGGCAATTCTAAAGAACTTTAATACATCCAAAGAATATCAGTTTTTTTCTTCTTTTGTAATGAAACCTGTAAAAATGAAAAGAAGTAATGGCTACCTTATTATTGAACAAAAAGTGTTAAAAGTTTAATACCATTTGAGGCTTTTTAGCATAAACGTGCAAAATTACTTTTTAGGGAGGGGGAAGATAAACTTTGCTGCTGGGCACATATTCTTGCGGAAAGAGCAATTTAGACATAAAAGACAAAGCAGGTTCTTAAATAATATATCTAGTTAAATTTTTATTAGTAATAAATTTTTGATTATTTTATGTTTGTGGTCTAATACTGTATATTTATTTATTTTGATATTTAAGTTTGAATGCCACTACTCTTTTATTTGTTTGAAAATGAGACTTTTAAAAAGCATCAAGTAAAACATGAAATGTGACAACTTATTTTTATTTTTATTTTTTGTGAACATTTATATTCTGTTTATAATTAAATATTTCCAGGCAATCGTGCTCATCAGCTGTTACAAGGTTTACAGGCAATTGGTGATGAAGGACAGCAATTGCAGGCTGTTATGGAAATGTGTCAATTGCTTGTTATGGGAAATGAAGATACTTTAACTGGTTTTCCTGTTAAGCAAGTTGTTCCTGTGTTGATTAATCTTCTCTCTATGGATCATAACTTTGATATGGTTTGTTTCTTTCCTTTTTTTAAACACAATTTTAAATGTATATACATCATTTGCTTGTTTGAAGATTTTTTACATTTTATGATAGTTTATTAGATTCAAAATATTTTTTGAATAAGAGTGAAGAAACAAAAAGGATTTTTTTTTTGTTCATTCACTAATGCTTTTTCAAATTTTCTTTATTGCCCATTGAAAGAAATCGTTTCATTGTCATTTAACAGCTTTTTTAAGAATGAAACTGCACTTGAATGTTTATAAAAATTTTCTTAATAGCTTCTGATTTATGAAGTGAAAAGCTAAGTACAATTGCATTTTCTCATTTGTTAAAGAGTAATTGAAGCACCTGAGAAGTATCACTGTAAAATTCACATTCTCTTCAAAGAAAGGGATATGTTTGCTATTTCTGATATATGCTTATGCTTTTAAATTTTAATTTATTTTACATTTTATCATATTTATTTAAATTATTAAAATCTTTTTTAAATTGTATTTGTACATTGGGAGTAATGAGAGAGAGAGTAATATATCATCATCAGAGGTTTATATTTTTAAATATTTTTAATTATCATTATGAATGTTCTTTTAATGGGATATTGATTTTGTGAATATATATTATTATGTGTATCTACGAACTTTCGAACATTTATATCAAACATTGGTAGTTGCTATGATCTTGGTTTGGTCAAAACCAATAATAAAAAAATTGCAAGCTGCAAATAAACGTAAATAGAATCTTTAAAAAAAAAGTTACAAAGTTGATTGATATTTTCTGCTTACATATGGGGCTTCACTATCATGAAAATGCGAAAATCAATTGCACTTCGGGCTTTCTGTTTATTACAGCATTAGCCATTAAATTTGCAACTTTTTAAAGATAATAAAATTTATTCTCAGAAGTGGTCCATATTTTTCAAATATTTCCCCCTGCAAGGAAAATGAAAGCACATAAAATTATTTCATTATGATATTTTTAGCTCTTTCATCACCATAAATTTTACTCTTGGTGATGGAATGCATTAGTTTGATATGCATAGTACTCATTAAAGAAAGAATGAAGTGATTTGTTATATGCTGTAAAATTATTCTAATTGATGCCCCGAAGCGTCTTAAAGTTTTTGTGAATGATTTACTTACCATTAAAGTTTTTTCTGTTATCAGAAAGGCTTTCTTTCATCCTGTATAAAGATCTGCCTATTTTCCTCACCAATTAAACAAAAAGCTCATAGAGCTGTATTCTCTCATAGAGTTTACATTTCTAATTAAATTTTCAGTAAGTGATTGTGAAATATTTTTTAGTTTTATAATTTAACATCAGGGAAGTTGGTTTTTCCACTTTAGTATATCTGAATACTCGTTTGCTGTTGTAAATGACTTAAGAGGTGACAATTTGCAGGAATGTTGGTATTCAATCCTTCAATGTATTTTATCAAATTTATGTCAACTAATTTATTGGAAACCTCACTTTTGATTCTTACAGAATTTATTATTATTATTCACATAACTATCTAAATACGTTATGTCCAAGTTCTATAAATAAAACTTCCCGATATCAGATAAGAAAGAAGAGTAAAATGCTATGTAAAAAACGAAAAACATTTAAATTTGTGGTTATGGCTGAAGTTTTTTTTTTAAAATTTTTCTTTCTGTATTCCTGCCATACATTCTTTTTTTAACCATTAATATTGTAGTTTCAAAGTTTTTGAGTATTGAGAATATTATTATTTTTTAGACCCAAACAGCTATCAATTGTAATTCATTTACTAGATGATAGGTGAAAATGATAAGAACTCGAAATTGTATTTTCAGCAATTTCACATTTTTTTAACCCTGTTACTTGGTTAGAAATATGCAATCAGAAGTTACCGTCCAATTTTGGCAAATGGAGATAATTATTTTTAATAAACTAATAGAGTGAAAGTTATTTAACAAGGCAGTGTTTGCCGCACTTTTCAGTTTTAAAACTTCATATGGGTGCAGTATATATTAGTCAATTTTTATTATTTTTTTACCTTTGCATATTTCTTTTAATTTGGCTTCAATTTATATATCAAAATGAGGAAAAAAATCCCTTAATTTCTTAATTTAGTTTATTTTAAATTTGTGTTATTTTATATTTGTTATATATATAAAAAAATTGTTAAGAAGCAGTAGTTTGTTAACATAAGGTTTCTCTTTAAACATAGGCAATCATCAAAGGCAGCAATTTATTTGTTGGTGCAGCTAGCTATACGGAAGTGGTTGCATGTTGTATGCACAAGTTTTTGATTAGTTAAAAAATTTTGAAGTGACTTAAACACATTGATCCATGTATAGGCTGGAAATTTATTAAAAGCTAAGGCAACGTGTTAAAGCTGATAATATTTTTCAAGAATGTCACTCTAAAAAATCGGAATGCCGTCTGAGATTACTAGAATTGTTAACTCATACGATTATACCCAGTATGTTTTTTAATTTGCTGTCAAGTCATTGCCAAAAAGGGCTAGATTTAAGATGCAATAATGGTAAAATCGAAGGAGGAAATGACCTGAAGCATGTCCTTTAACACAGCAAAATTCATATGAAGATGTTTAGAAATCTTAAGAGGAAAACATAATAAAGTTTTAAAGTACCATTGGTTACAATTATTTTTTAGCCACACTTTTTGTTGTTTTTTTATTGCATATTTCAATTTAAGTACAAATTGTTTTAAATATATTGGATTGTGCATGAACCAGGTCTCATTATTCAAGGATTGATAATTTATGAAAATATAACTCTTACCAGAATTTACTAAATTTGTTTTTCAGATACTTTAAATCTATCTTTGATTCGTTTTTCATTGTTGCCTGGTTTAGGATTATCTTTTATAATGGTTAGCTGTCACTTTTCGTGCCTTTTCAACATTGTACCTTAATTTTCTAGGGTGTACTTGATTTTTTAAAATTCAATTGTAATATAAATACAATATGTAAACTAGTGTGTAATTTGAAGTCTATATGTGAAGAATTTTTTCAACTCCACTGTTATTTTGTTTGAATAAAGGAAACACTTTAAATTATTGATTGTGTTTACTTTTTGGTGAGATGTATCATTGAAGAAATCATTTCTTTATTAGATTGAATTAAAAAATATTTTAGAAATATTTTTTGTTTTTCTATAATGAGGCAGGAAGGTAAGTGACTATTTTTCTTTCCTTCATGCATTGTTTATGAATGAATATTAAAGAACTAGCTGACCACATATCAAGAATAAATAAATAACTGGAGCAAAATAGCTAATATGTGTTATTAGATCCAGTATGTGTTAGACCTTATTATATTATCCTTATTAAAATATAAAAGCTAAATTTCAAAAATTTGCATAAATGTTGGCATTGCCCTGGACAAGTGTTGTTAGCAGTTTTACTCTACATTTTAATTTTACTATACGTTTAGACAAGGGGAATGCAGGATTTTTTAAAAAGAATCTATATAAGTAATTTACTATCCATCCATTGGGCACGTGGACTCAATTGTGCATTATCTTTATAATACTTCATTTGATTTAATAAAAACGGATAGTTGAATGGATCAGGAAATAAATTTTAGAAGGAATATTTCTGAGATAAATTAAGACAAAACTTCGGGAATTAATTAAATTTAAAATTAGAGTTTAAAAAAATATATATTAAACTCCAGTTTCAAATGAAGTTAACTCCCAAAGTTTTGTCTTAATGTAGTTCGTAGTAACTTCCTTATAAAATGGTATTTCCTGTTCCTTTAATAAATCAAATAAAGTATTATAAAGGTAATGCGCAATTGAGTCCACGTGCCAAGTGGATGGATAATAAATCACTTGTGTAAATATCCTTTTAGAGGATTCCTTCAATGAGTAATAAATCACTCATATAAAATAGATTCTTCTAAAAAATCCTGCTTTTCTTGTCAAGGTTAAAAGTATAAGAATTCCTGTCAGAGATCTACATATGTGTGATTTATGAGAATATCGTTGTATATAAGACGAGAGAGAAAATGTTTCGGTCCTTTTATACCCTCTTTCGCCATTTAAACAAAAAACAGCTGTTGTGTACTGCCCGGCGTACCTCTTGAGATAGAATAAAACCGAAATTAAAAAGTCGATTTTTGTTTACTTGATTATTTTCTACCACGGTTCTGCATACTGCTTCAAATCAAATTATATATATATATATATATATATATATATATATATATATATATATATGAATTTAAAATCAAACATTGCTACTTAATCGATTTATCGGATTCATTTTGAAGTACTTTCGAATTAAAATAATACAGAATAAAGAAAATTGAAATAAATTTCCAATCTGTATTGCGTTACTTCAACTGGCGTAGAAAATTACCGCATTTCGCATTCACAATTGGCGTTTATAATTCAACTTAGTATAATTTTTTTATCATTTATTTATAGTAATTGCGATTATTAGGCCTGGATAACCTGGTTGTTAGGACGTTGGATTCGCATCCCTTGGGCTTTGAATTCTAACCCGCCAACCGAAGACTCTCCTTGTGTGTGTGTGTGTGTGTGTGTGTGTGT
>JAOUZG010003378.1:2870901-2896179 GCA_026289955.1 Argiope argentata
AAACTCCCACAAGATACAGGCCCGAGGCTCGGGGTTATCCGCTTGATGATTACCATGCTGGGATTGCCGAAACGTAAGTTGATGAACTCGCTGGAAGAGCAGCTCAGAAGACAAAGCTGCCCAACTAATTGAAGATCTCCAGAAGCTGTGATGAGCTTTTAACACTTTTGACGGTCCGAATACGATTCACGAATATCAGATGAACTTCACGTGGACTCAGCCTACAGGGCGAGGCTGCCTACGATACACTGAAAATTCTCTCCTAAGAATTTTACACCAAATTCCAAGCTGAATTCTCGCAGCTTCAATCACTAACGCGAGCTTCGTCAGCCGGCTTCCTTCTCTGTCTCCTATCTTTTTCCGTCTCCTTTTTAAATTACCAATCAGCATATTTCCCAATTTTCATTTGATCACCTGACCTAAGATACTTTCACTATCACATGAGAGGGGAAAACATCGATTTGCAACCCACAGACGGTCTACCCACTCCTTGACTGGGGTGGCCCTCCTAAAAAAAAGCACGCTTATTTTCCGCCGGACCCCTTTTGTCGTTTTGAAGTCGGGCATCTTTTAACACATGTCCATTTCATTTGAGACCACTCAAGGCGCACAGACATATCTGGGCTTCGCTCGATAGCTGTACTTCGCCATGAGTACCAGATGTTAAACATTCTTTTTCAACAAATTTTTCCGCTATCAATGAATTCTCCAGCTACCAAAGGTTTTTTTCTCGTGGGAAACATTTTTTCTATTTGTTGATTTAAGCAAGGGGATATACAGGTATCTTTTAAAAGAATTTTCCTAGCTTGACAAATTTTTATCCCTTCACTGGGATTGTGAAAGTACGAACTTAATCAGTTTTATTGAACACATATGCCCATCAATTCAATAAATAGGGAATCGGATCAAGAAAGAGAACATTTTAGAATTAATATGGGTTAAATTAAGGTAAAATTACGAAATTAATTCGAATTTAATTTTGGGATATCTTACATATATATCGTTCAAGTGAACTTGATGCTTTATACTAATTTTTTTCATTTACTTTTTCTCAAAACTGGTTATTTTGGAATAGTTTGTGTGTGAGTGAGTGAGGGAGGGAGCGATCGATCTATATTTAGTTATACTGTCACGTACCAATATTCAAATGTCACATTTCTTCTTACCAATAGACCATTCTTTTCAGAAGTAATTCAGTTTAACATCACTTTTAGATTCATACGAACTTTTATCTTATTAATTACTTAAAATAATTAGTCAAGCATTGTCAAAAACATTAGAATTTTCGAAATATTTAATTTCATCATGTATTTTATATCTATTATCTGGAGAACATAAAGCGTTTGCACATCTATGAAAAAGGCTTATATGCTGTTACAGCGTGTTTTTATTATCTCACTATTAAAAAAATGGCAATTTTAAATTCACTGTTTATATGCATAAAGGTAATGAACTTTCAGGATACTTATGCAAAAATAATAGCTAAAACTTTTATTTTCAATAATTGATAACTTAAATAGAAAGTTTAATTAGGAAGAAAGTCTGCGTAATCTAACCTTCGTAATTTTTAATTGTGTGGATTTTATGTTTAATTGCTGGTTTTCGTTTGTTAGTGGCAGTTTTGTTCATAATAGGTAGAAGAGTAGCAATTTTACGCGGCAATTTGTCGGATGAATGGGAATTTGTTTGTCTGAAACTTGTGATGTTAAGTACCTTATTATGTCTCGTATGGCGTTAGATGACTAATCACTTTCAGACCGAGATTCTGTATTCAGAAGATATGTTTCAGTCTGAACACGAGTTACAACGCTTGCTGGAGTTGTTTATTTATCTCATCGGCACGAAGAAGGAGAAATGGCAGATTATTTTGTGGCGACAGAAATAAGAAATTTCCTCTGCTTTGATGCAAAGAACTTTTACAATACAGGCCTGTGTGCAAGACCACCAGTTGTATGTCTCTTCTTAAAGCCCGGACATAGTGTTGCCCGTTTACGTTTGGCAAAGAAACACCTCTCTTGGACTAGTCTGCATTGAGCTTTTATACTCTTCACAGACTCTTCTAGGATCTTACGTGAGGACGATTCAGGTTATCAGATGATTTAGAGGAAACAAAGCACCAGATACGGCCAATCCTATATTTTTGAAAAATCTCAGTTATCGAATCGGTGAAAAAATGGTTTAGGCAGTGGTCTCTCTCTCGGTGGTAACTTTCTACATGTGTTCCTTGAAGGAATTTTAAACGCTTCGAGATATCGAGATGAGACTTTTATCCATATAAATGCTCATATGTTTTGTTATTTGTAATGATTTTCTTCTGATGAATGCCTATGCACTACCGTACCGAGCTTATTGAGGGCTATCTTGAGAGTCACAATATGGAGGGATCAGCTCTATCCCCAATTCGGTATCCGATTGAACATGTTTGAGACTACTGAGGAAGACATGTTGCTTCTTTTCATTTAAGTCATTCTCCATGATCATTAAATGAGTCTAAACAAGGATTACTTTGTTTTTATTTCCTTGCCGACAGCTTATTGCTCTGCTTGGAAAATTGATGTTTCCAATGCATTGTAGCAACGGGTGGGCTTTCTTTAGTAGAACCTAGAATCAATTTTATAACCTTTCCGCTACATTTTCCCACATACAACTGTGGTGTATTGTTTTCTACTAGAATGAATTTCTCTCCCAATGGTGGTGTTTTTGTGAATCATGCTTGTGTTAAACTTATAAAAATTTGTTTCTTTTATTAAAGAACTGTTTAGTGTTCATAACCTCCAAATGATTTTATTTCTGTGTGCATTCATGCTCAAGCTGGACACTAAAGACAGGTTTATATCTTAACTTTTGGAAGCCAGTATAGTAGAGGATGGTGGTGCAGACTTCTAGGGCATTTCATTTACTTCAATTTTTTTCTTCATGTAATGGTTTCTTAACATCTTCTTCACTTTTTGAATGAATTGCTATAAGTCCATCAAAACCTATGTAATTTTATTAAGCCACTCAAAATTTTCAGCAATTTTTATGCATCTTGCAGAGTTTAATTTTATTATGTGGATGCGAGTTAAAATTTAATATTAATTTAAATCTCTTTCCATCTTACATTTTTTCATTAGTTTATTAATCATAATACTGCCGAATTGCTTTTATGGTGTATAGGTATATGCTAATGAGTTAAACTTCTAGGGCCTGATCTGATTAGTTATACCCGTAAGCCAACTCAGTTCGTCGGGTAATTAAACCCAGAATTTATTTTCAGCTACAATATATATATATATATATATAATCAACATTTACATATACACCTTTCTTGATTAGTATTTCACAAACAATTAATTAGAAGTAAATCAGAGCTCCACTAGGGGAAGGTGCTGTGCTTCAAATGTCAGAAAATTCTCCCTGAGATGAAGAGATAAAAGGAAGTTCTTCGTAAACTCCCGCAAGATCTAACCCGAGATTCAGGGTTTATCCGTTATTTAGATTAGCCTGCTGGGTTTGCAGAAATTATAAATTGATGAGTTGGAGGAAACCCGCTGGAAAATCAGCCTAGAAAACAAGGCTGTTTAAATAACTGAAGTTCTCCCAAACCTCGGATGAGTTTTCACGCTTCTGACGAAACGAGGCGGTACGAACGACAGTACGAATTTGATTCACGAAGTTCAGGTGAACTTCACGTGTGCTCAACTTACGAGACGGGGCTGCCTACGATATAACGCAAAAATTTCTGCTCAGAATTGCATACGTTATTCCAAGCCGAATTCTCGATGCTCCAAACACTCACGAGGAATATTTTTAATCCGTTCTCCTCGCTCAATCGTCAGCCAACTTCCATCCTTGTCTTCTCGTTGATGTTTTTTTTTCTTTCATTATCCTGTTCATTTTTATTTGGGTTTCCTAAGCCGGTATTCAACGACAAACGACCAATAAGCATTTTCCTCAACTTTTATTGTCTATCTAAAATAAAATACCTTCCCAATCAAATGAAAGGGGAAAGCATCGATTAGCAAACCACAGGTAGTTGAAGACCATCTCCTTGATGCGACCACTATATGAAAAAAGGTCATTTGTACCCGCCCCCTTTTTTATTGCTCTGAACGGCGGGTGCTTTTTATCTAATGGATAGGACACACATGCTACTTTCCTCTGATTCTTTTCCAAACACATGTCCCTTTACCTTTATCACTTATCTGTTTTGTCCATAAGGCGCTTCACTAAATAGTTCAGTTTATTGAGCCCTGGAACTTTGTAGATGCTACACAGACACATTTTTACTTAGCTTGAAAGCTGTAATTCGACACGCGTAGCCAGATGTATAGATTCTTTTGTCTCCAATAAATTCTTCAACTATCAATATGTGTCTTTTCTCCTGGGAAGCTTAGCTCATTACAGTTTTCTAACAGTTGCTTATCTGAGGTCGTCACATGAGAATTAATTAATCTCTATGAATGGAAAACCAAATAAAGCATGATAAACGTTTTATAAAACATGGCATTGATAATTATTTTTAAGCATCATTGGGAATTTTACAGCACTTATGAATCCCATTTTTATCTAGAATTTTAAATCGCCTTATCTTGTAGAGTGTTCATCGTGTATATGCTCATTGTAAGTCATAAGTTACGCCCTATCATCTATATTTTAATCTTGGAATTAACTGCTGTTCGACTCTCAAATTTTTATATATAAACCACATAAAAAAGTGGGGCTTCATGAAGACACTTATACAATAGTGGGTCTCTGTATCATCCACTCCAGCAAGAGGGGATGCTTTCATCTTTTTCTATGCTGATATTACCCTTGTGATACAGCACACAGAGTTATCTAATCTAATGGGCAGTCTGGGCTGCAAGTTCCCCCCCCCCCCCCCCCCAAGGAGGGAGTAGTACTTGTTGGGATTCTTACAAAATCCAAAGAAAAATATGAGAGATTGTTTGCCATCATTTATCTGTAAAGAGTTATGTCATTCTAAAGTAGCAGTAATGTCTCAATAAAAGGTAGTTGTGTTTAGATGTGTTCTTTTCATACATTTACTATAATCAATGGCTAACTTTGAATTAAAGTAAAGCTGTTGAAGGAAAGAGTTTTTATTTCCAGTAATATATATGAGATTTACTTTATATTCTTTTATAGAAGTTGCCATTATTATTGGATTAGCATTTGTTATAGTTTCTAATCCAATTTTTCTGGTGATTAAAGTATAAATTACATGAAAATCTCTTTTTTTATTATTATTAAAAACTGGTATCTTTTTGCCATGCAATTTTGTGTTTTGCATGTTCAAATTGTTGAAAACCTGATTACAAGTTCCTCAAGGGCCTAATGTGATCATATTATAGCATGCCTCGACATGTCGAAGCTTATTTTCTCACAAATCTGCTAAGTTTTAGAATCTAGAATGAGTAAATCATCAATTAACTCTCCTGAAATTCTAGAACATATAGCCTGTTCACAGCTTTTATATCAGTTTATATATATATATATATATATATTAGTTACGCTTTTAGCGTAGCGGGTTCGGATTGAATGGACTTTATATGAGGACAGCACAAACAAATTTATTTACAGTTATGTACAGGATAATTGATAGAGTAACAATTTCAGATAAACACAATCCAGCAATAATCAGTCACTTACAGCGTAAATGCAAGTATTACGCACAATAAACACAGTCTGTAAAACAGCTATAGTATAGCACAGCAGCAGTAAATCACAGCGAGCTCAATAACACAGCGTTAACAGCAAACGCAAACACCGCTCACTAATAACAAGCGAAAACCTGCAAGTCCAGCAAACCGCTTCTCTTCCCAAAGAGAGATCAACTGCCAAAAAGCGGCAGTCCGTCTCTTATATAGCCGGGCGAAAGTACCGAGAGGCTTCGGTGATTACCGAGAGAAAACGCGGCGCAACCAGAATTGACTCGGGGTTACCAGAATATTCCTCCCGCCAAGTCAGTTCGGCTGGCGCGGAGCGCCTTGTGACGCGCCGCCAACGTTTTCACCTCCGGCGAGCATTCGCTCGCTTGTAACATTGCCCCCTCCTCAAGGACTGCACGTCCCGGGCAGTACAGACCCCGAGAAGAAGACACTCAATGGTTACAATAACATAGACACAAAGTTTCAGATGTAAACATTGAAAAATAATTAACATAAAGACACTATTTACAAATATACAGATAAAATATACATAAATGAGGAAACCATGGTTTCAACTAAGTATTTGACAAGTTACCATAATAAGGGGCTAGCCGGTCGTAATGTACTATTCTTGGTTTTGAGTTCGGTGACTTCCTTATTCGAACCACGACGTCATTCAGTCTTTTCAGGACTGTATAAGGGCCTTCCCATGGAGACTGCAGCTTCGGAGAGAGTCCCTTTCGTCGAATCGGGTTCCAGAACCATACCTTGTCACCTTCCCTGAATTCATGTCCGATGGCTTTAGTGTCGTACCTGGTCTTCATCTTCTCCGTCGCTATGTTGATCCGATCTCGGGCAAACCTGTGTACGTCTTCTAAACGGGCCTGGAGGTCTTGAACATAATCCACAGGCGAAGAAGGCGTATCCGGAGGACACCCGAACTGAGGATCACAGAACAGTCGGAGTTCTTTTCTATTTCCATTGTCCGTCCGAGGAAGAGGTCCCAAGATGTCCGAGGCGAGTCTCTCAAATGATGCTCCTACATTATACCGCTGTAACTTACCACTACTGCCTGTTTTTGGTCCTTTACGGGCGTTACAGTCATCACATGTTCTGCACCATTCTCGAACATTTTCTTTCATGTTGTTCCAATAGAAACGCTCCCGGACATTACAAGATGTCCTCTTGACTCCAAAGTGACCACCTGCAGGACTGCTGTGTAACTCCTTCAGTACTTGATTTATCCTTGATCGGGGAAGTACAAGTTGCCACTTAACTGACTTCCCATCTTCGGACTCCCGTTTTCTATACAAGATACCATTTCTAATTTCGAGTGAATTCCAGAGAGCCCAGTAACGCTTAGATCCAGTGCTGAGGCTTGAAATGTCCTGCAATCCAGGTCTTGAATTGTTTGATTCCATAAATTCCATAATCGGTTCAATGTCAGGATCATTTCTTTGTTCCTTGCGAACCTCCTCATCACTCCAGGGATCAGATTGAGGTGGGATAGCTCTTGTGACTCGGCGCACAGTTGGTGTATCAATCCCAGTTTTCTTTTCCGCAGAGGAGCAGTAGCGACAATCTTCGGAGCAGGGCTTCCTTGATATGGCATCTGTATTTTCTCCTCCTGAACCCAAATGGAAAAGAGTCACGACTTCTGATGTGGAGTGCAGGGAGTTATTTTTGAAATCGATTACAAAATCATACTTCTTCAGAAAGTCCATACCAAGTATGAAATCATCTGTAATTTCCACTACGTAGACGACGTGGTCATAGGTAGCATTTCCAAATCTAATTTCAATATTCATTTTCCCGATAATTGGGATACTCTCACCAACGACCGTTTCGAGGGTGACGCAGGACGGTGTCCAGAGAATTTTCTTCCCAAGTCATTCTGCAACATCTCTACGCATGATGGTTACGTTGGCTCCTGTGTCAACGATCATTCGGCAGGGGATTCCGTTGACGAAGGCATTAACAAATACACCGTTTTCACCAACGCCTCTTGAAGACATCTGTAAAACTCTCATGCGGTTTTCCTGATTGCTTCTAGAAGAGTCTTTAACCCGTTTATCGAAGCGGACTGAACAGTTCCTTCGAGCATGGCCCTCTTCGCCGCATTTCCAACATTTCACAGTTCTCTGGCCATGTTTGTTGGACCTTTCACCTCTTTTCCGGATAAACTGGAAAATTGTTTTCATTATTTCGAATAGATTTTGCAGCGAAGGATCCGATGCATCTTGAACCGTAGCACCTCTAACTGAATGGCGATCCATCCTTGCAGCTTGTTGAGCGGCTTCAACTTTCATGGAATAAACCAAAGCTGCTTTTAAATCCTTCAATTCAGCCATTCGCAGGGACATTTATATCTCTGGATCTCTCACACCATCAATGAAATACTGCAGGGCTAGAGTTTCCCTTACCTCGTTAGGACAGTCGGAGAAGGCAAGATAGGAGAGCCTCGCCACATCTGCTGCAAGCTCTTGCAGACTTTCGTTCAATCGTTGTTGCCGAGTCTTTAATTGAAGACGGCTATAGTCCTTGAGGCATATTTCTCCGAAGCGGAACTCCAGAGCGTTTGAAAGAGCATCAAAGTTCAGATGTTGATCTTCGGGAACAGTTCTTAAAATATCAGCAGCTTCAGCCCGTAGTGATGCAACCAGTTGACGAGCCTTCGTGACTGGATCTCATCCATTAGCTTCTGCGACGATGGAGAATTGAGTTTTGTAGACTTGCCAAGATGTTTTTCCGTCGTAAGTGGACACTTTAATGCTTAATTTAGGAATAACAGGCACAGGTTGAGTTATTTCAGGTTCTCCAACATTCGAGAATCGGTTTTCAGATTTTACCTGTAAACCTTCCATTTTCTTCAATTTTTCCTCGACTTTTCTCTCAATTTCTTGTTCAAAGGTGTTCAATCTTTCGTCCACTTTTTGAAATTTCTCTTCAAAACATTGCTGAATATCACGAATCTTCTTCTCCGTCTTCTCTTGCCCTTCTTTTATTTCTTTAATGAACGCAAAAAGCTGTTCAAATTTTGCTTTATCTGCTTCCTCCATCGCTCTAGTTTTCACCATTCAATCCCACTTCTGACACCAGTTGTTACGTTTTTAGCGTTGCGGGTTCGGATTCAATGGACTTTATATGAGGACAGCACAAACAAATTTATTTACAGTTATGTACAGGATAATTGATAGAGTAACAATTTCAGATAAACACAATCCAGCAATAATCAGTCACTTACAGCGTAAATGCAAGTCTTACGCACAATAAACACAGTCTGTAAAACAGTTATAGTATAGCACAGCAGCAGTAAATCACAGCGAGCTCAATAACACGGCGTTAACAGCAAACGCAAACACCGCTCACTAATAACAAGCAAAAACCCGCTAGTCCAGCAAACCCCTTCTCTTCCCAAAGATCAACTGCCAAAAAGCGGCAGTCCGTCTCTTATATAGCATGGCGAAAGTACCGAGAGGCTTCGGCGATCACCGAGAGAAAACGCGGCGCAGCCAGAATTGACTCGGGGCTACCAGAATATTCCTCCCGCCAAATCAGTTCGGCTGGCGCGGAGCGCCTTGTGATGCGCCGCCAACGTTTTCACCTCCGGCGAGCGTTCGCCCGCTTGTAACAATATATATATATATATATATATATATATAATCTTCTACAACTGTCGGATTTAATGGTGATAAAACTTTAAGAACTATGCATTCTTCTTCTGTACACTTTTTTTTTCTACTTGAAAACATATTTATTGAAAATCGTAATTTTTACGAAAATGACTCTCCTTTAATCCTATATTATTTTACAAATTAACCCATTGAAGAACCCCTTTAGTGATTGTTTTTCTGCTTGCATATAATGCTATTAGGATTTTGCCACTAATAACATTTTAATAGGCATTTTGCTTTCAAAATTCACCATTTAAATTTTGATAGCTCAACTTCTGTAAGCTTAAGTAACGTGGTGTGAGAAATCTTTTATGGTTTTTTTTTTTATAAATCATGAGTACTTAACAATTTATAAAGAAATAAATAGGTTCCAGTTTCTGTGTTTTAAAAAGTTTCTGTTCCAGTTTTTCTGTTTCTGTGTTTTTCCCTTTTATTTTAAATTGTTTGACTTTTAAATTTCATTCCAAATTAACAAAAACAACATTTCTTAATATTTATTTTGTTTTCATTTTAATCGTTTTTGCATGATTTCATTTCTTACCATACACTTGAATCAATCAACTATGCCAACATATTATTGGCTTACTGTCATAAAACATAATTATTTGATCAACATTGACTCAAAATGCTATTTGTTCATAACACTATTCTACAAGAATTGAAGAATAGTTTCATTCATCTATGGCTGAAAAACAGCCTAGTTTTGTTTTCTTGGATTCCTTCTTATGAGAGTGTATCTGAAACAAATTTGCAGATATTGCAGCCAAATGTGGCAGTGCATTTTATCCATAACATCTACTTTATATAAATATATTAACAATCCTTAATCATTGGTGTTTGTGTTAATCACAATATCAGCTGAACATGGAGACAAACAAGAAATGTCATTTTAGCCATGGCATGTATTGTTCACAGTCGAATGACTTACAAATGTTTTAAATTGCTCCTCCAGTTGGTAACCACTGTAAGGATCTTATTGCTCTTCACATTTTAATAGAATATGTTATTCTTCCCTATTTTCATTTAAAGCACTCTCATTCCCAATTTATTTAATTTGGACCCTTTATTTGTAACATATCTTTATCCAAATATTTTTCTGGATCCAAAGAATATTGCTATTACTCATAAAGTTTAAATTATCGATTTTTTTATAAATCCTTTGCAATTCTCTAAATAAGTTTCTTTCTATCTACCATTTTATTATTACATCTTTCCTGCTAAATAAATTTTAACCTTAGTTATAGCAAAGCATATTCCGCTTAAAAATCTTGCTATAGAAAATGCAAATCAATGTGCAGGTTTCAATTTAGATGCAGTTTTTTAAATTTGGAGAGGGAAGCGGATTTGGCCATTAGAAACTTTGAAGTTAGGAAAAGTTTCAGTATTTAAATTCCTTCAAATGATATTTGCGTATATGTATATGAGAAAGGGTATAAGAATAATACCTAATTTTTCTTCCTGGTTTGATAATTTTAATGGTAGAGTTTTACTATTGCCGAAAAGCCACCACTACATTGATTATAGCATTTCCAAAATTTGATGTTCTAAATAATTATGCTTGAATATTCCATGTGCTTGCGGTTTTCCTTTGTTGTAAGCAATTTTCAGCTTTTAAATTTATTTAATTGCTAGGTTGCCATATTGCTATGGTGTCTTAAATTTTCATCAAAAATATAAATAGTTATATTAACTTTATTAGTTCTAATAAATTAAATGATAAAATATTCTTATTTGGAAAAATTCTATATTGGAAAGTAAAAAATATACACCAATTTTTCAATTTACTTTGAGATAAAAATGTTATTGGCTTTTATCTAGAAACGTCATTTTTATATACAGGGTGTCCGAGAAGTCTGTGACTCAAGTTCAACGTAATTTCCGTACGAAATATGGGAAAAGATCCTCCATATCGTAACAGCATTATTTCATGGAAAAATAAGTTTTTGAAAACTGGGAGTGTCCTGGGTCGACACAGAAGTGTCGTCGATGGAATTCATCAGTCATTTGCTCGTAGCCCCCGAAAATCAGGGGCCTACATCGAGGTGTATTGATACGTTAAAAAAAAAACTTCACTATTTGAGGTAATAAATGTAATTTAATTTTACTTTCTATCTCGTTTATTTTTTTTTACCGAATTTTTGAAATGTGTCAAAGACTTCTCGGACACCCTGTATATTTTACGTTTTGATTACCAAAATTTGACAATTTTATTATAGTCAATTTTAAATTTCTTTCTATTGCCATTATCTCTTTTAAAGTCATGTTGCTGCTATGCTTGCTGCACAAGATCTCAGAGTTGTTGTTGCTGCTCTCCAGATGGCTGTAATACTTATGCAAAAACTCCCAGCGATATTTGGAATTTATTTTCGTCGAGAAGGTATTGTTTTACATTTTTATAGTCAGTAATCATTGGATGCACTATTTAAAAGTAAAAATTTCATTGAATTTGTTTTATTGCATTTTACAGGTGTTATGCATCAAGTTAGATGGCTGACTAAATTAATTATTTTTTCGGACTCGCCTAATCAGAATAAGGAAGGCTCCAGTGATCGATCTGATAATGGACAGTCTTTTGCCTCACTTCCTGCTTTGATACCTATTAGTGCAGCAGCTTCTACTATCACAAATTGTGATAACAATCTTGCAACATTTAGTCCAAGTGTTTTACCAGTCTCAGCAAGTGACCTTTCATCTGATAATGCAATGCACTTTCCTGGTGGAAGTTTATGGGGTTCTTCATCTTCTGTTACTACTACATTTGAAGGAATACAGTCATCAACTAGTGCTTCACAAGGAATGGATGAGAGCCACAGCAGTAACGTTTCACAAATGTTAGTTTTCAAAGGAAAATATTGTGTGTGTGTGCCAATTCTTTAACTGTTGACAAAATTTTAAAACATTCATTCACTAGAGACCCCATGATCCATTTCATTCATCACTTGTAGTTTCCTCCTTTTTCTTTCATTTTAAGGTATTTATGTATTCCACATTTATTTATGCCCTTGATAGATAGTGCTTAGATTCCACAACTCATATGATTTTACTCGAGGTAGGTTTTCTGTATACTAGCCTGTTTAAAACCAAAATTAAATTGTTAAAAGCAATTATTATGACTTTCTGCAACATATATCTAATTTCAAAATTAAACTGCTTTTGATTAAAACAACTATTAGTTCTAATTTTTAAATGTAAAATTTTGTTAGGTATAATAATTTATTTTTATGATATATCTAAAAATAATTGTAGAAACGAGTTTTTTTCTGGCGAGTGTTACTCAGTGTTTGTATGCGACTGGAAATAATTTCAAGAGATTAAAAAAATTGTGAATATTTTTTGTAATTTAGTCAAAATATGATATTGTAATGACAAAATATCCTAAAATCAACAAACTGTTAATAATAATTTAAAAAACCTTTCGAATGAGTTTTTGAAGTGAAGGGGTTTTCATAGGATTTGAACAACCTGTAAATAGTCTGTTGCAATTAACCTTATTTTAATGGATCTATAGCCAACAAGATAAATTGAAAATATAATTGTGTGAGCTGCTATATATTTCTTCTTCGATCATCAAATTTTCAGTGTAATCTTATACATAAACAAATTCTTTTCTTGTAATTAAGTTCTGTTGTATATCTAAGTTTTAGATTTTTTTCTTTCATTTTATAGTAAAAGGCTATGTATTTTTCCTTATTTCTAAGGTTTACTTGCCTTATTAAAAATATTTTTTTAATTGTATGTATTTATTTTGTGTTCTATCTTTGTTGTCAAGGATGATTGCAATTGTGTCAAAGTGATATTAATTTTGCATTTGTATGTTAATAATTTTTTTTCGAAAAAGCCATACATCTAGCTATTGTCTGAAAAATTTACAAATTGAAAGATTCCGGTGTATACCTTTTAGAAAGGAAGTTGTCAGAAATATTTTCTCTCATTTTAGATGCAACGCCTATCTAAACTGGTTTAAAACAAGAGGGGGGGGTCTTCTTCTGTTCCTATTTTTAATTTGTTTCTTTTTAAGAACTTTACCTTAATAATGTGTAAGAAATATTCATAACTTGTTTCTTTTGTGTATAGTATAAGATGTTTTTTTAATATACATATATATGTGTGTCTGTAGCCTGTGTACTGTTTTTTTAAGGAGACTCAGTGATGTGTTGAAAAGGAAGAGAACTCCTAAACGCAGCAATCCAACTAGTAGAAAGGTTCGTACTGAAGAAACGCCTAGAGAATCATTTTCATGTTCAGGCATTCGGGGACTTGGTCGAGGCGTGTTAGACAGCCACATCAATCCAGTTTTAGGTTCTTCAATGCTTGCGTTATCAGCATGTAGTCCTACTAGTTGCCAGAACTCAACAGTTAATCTCAGTCCTGTACTAGGCAGCATTGCAAGTCCCACTACTTGCTCTAACAATTCTACTGCAGCAGCACCAGGGCGAGGAAAACTAAGTTCTGCTGCTGCAAAGACCTCTTCCTTCCTTGCCAACTTAAACCCAGCAAGATGGGGTCGTTGGAGTAGCAGTTCTCCAGTTACTGGTCGTTCTACACAAGTAAGCTTTTTTTTAAAAAAAAAAAAAAAATCTGTTGTCTAGTTTATTTTGTCATATAAGCAAGGGAATTTTTATGACATAAAGTATGGTATTGTATTTTTTTTGTTGGCATTTTCTTGATACAATCAACAGTACCGTAAAAGTTTAATATGATGCAGAACATATTTTTATGAAATTCTTTTGAAGATTTTTTTTGAAAAACTTTTGTTAGATTCTCCTAATAACTCTCATAGCCTTTCACTAAGAGTCTTTGTATCTGTTTGAACTACATTTATTATGATGATATTTCTAGGAACAAATCTTTCATATTCTTCTATTCAAGAAATTGAATATTTTAATTAATGTTTTAGTAATGGTTTCAAAATGTTTTCTCTATTCTTATTATGAAATAAAATATTTATAACAAAAATACTTGGAAGTTATTTGAGTTACAGCATATAATGAATGATTTGGTAGTGACAAAATAAAAAATTTCTTTATCTCTAAGATTGAGAGGGGGTGATTTTCTTAATTGTCAGAAATTTTATTAAAATAATTTATTATTTCTTTAAGTATTTGAAGAACTGCTCTATGCTTTGGCTGGATGTTGTATTACTTACTTTACCTTGTCATTAAATTAGAAAACAGTTTTAGAAATATTGTCAAATGCTATAAAATAAAGGTCTGAAATTCAGCTTTGCATGCTTAGACTGCTGGTTGTGAAGGAGAAAAAAATTGTCATGCCACATATTTTAGGGGCATTTGAAATATTTTAAGTCAATCCTAATGATTATGTTGGAAAAGATAATTGTTTTACATTAATACATTAAATATTTAACCCAACATTGTAGTTCTGTATTTTCTTCAGGAGCCATGTTCAGTTCAAAGATCACCATTTCCAAATACAAACAGAGAAAAAATTAAAGCTTGGATTAAGGAACAAGGTGAGATACCATAATATGAAGCAAAAGTTGACTTTCAATTTTTAAAAGTTCAAAACTTAATATATTTTTCTTTATTGTAGCTCTAAAATTTGATGAAGAATTTTTCAGTATGGAGCAGACAGGATTACCACATCCGGCTATGAATGTATTGAATTGCTTAACTGCTGCTGTATGCCAACTGGACTCTTTGGTATGTCAAAATACCAAATTACAGTTTATACAATTGAAATTTATATATTTATTTGTACATATGTAATTGTTAGCTTCAGGTATTATAACCTTGTTTTAATTACATGGCTCAATTTTAGACTGACTGTAACTTGAAAGCCTTGTTTGAAATTCGTAGCGTGGTGATGGACAGTGATATTTCTTCATTTGAGGTTATTCACAGTGGTCTGGTTAAAAAGCTGTTACATTATCTCACAACTTCAGATGATGGGCCACTTCCATTTGGAAGGATTGCTCTTGATAGTCGTTTGAGAGCTTTCTTGCATGTTTTCATGGGCACTCCAGTAAGTAAAATTGTTATTGAATAGCAATTGTTAACTCAGAGTTTTTTTACTTTTATTTATTGTTCATTATCTAATATGTTGGCATAATTTAAATATTTTAAAGACTGAATAATACAGTTAAAACAAGCTGTTTAAAAATGTTACCATTTTTTTATATTTATTAAGGTTTTTACTTTAACTTATTGTGATTCACTATTCAGTACCATTGAACATAAAATTCCTAATTTATTTTCCCAAAAATGTATATTGTATTGATTCTTTTTATTTTCTCCCATTTGTTTAAACCGACTTATTCTGTTCTACAAAGTAATTTGGACCTGACTCCCAGTACTTGTATAAGACCAGTGGGTTGAAAGGGATGGGCAAAAGGTTGAAAGCTATTTGGTCCCTGAATTAAAACTCCAATGTTCCTGAAGTTGTTTCTGGCCTTAACTTTTCATTTAATTCGTGTCTAAATTTTAGTTATTTTTATTTAATTTACGTGAAAAGGGATAAAATTTTCAAAAATGTAGTTATTGCTCTACGATTTAAATATGGCATTGTGAAAAAAAATTATAAAATTCAAGTAATAATAATTCTTGCTGGGAGTAAATCAATTTATTAATCATTGCAGAATATTCCTGTTTTTTCTTTTTAATGCTGGATTTTATTTAAAGTGTTTTGATTAAAAATTAATAAAGTAAATGAACTTGATATGTGCTTCTGGAAAATATGTATGAGAGAGGTTATCTTTTAGCTTCATTATTAAGCAGAAATTTTTAGCAGCTTTTAAAAAAATTTCACTTTAACCCATGTACATGAATTCAATAATATGCTCACCATAGTATTAGAAAAGAGACAATAAGAAACCATTTAGAGCTAATATAATTTTGGAAAGGTGATTTTTGGTTAAAAATATATTGAAGCAAACAGTTTGTTTTAATTGCTTGATTTTTATTTAATATGGGGCAATTTAAAGTTATAAATTGAAGTGCAAGTAAACAAATGGCTTGCTCAACACCAAAGTTAGTGTAATATGAAAATTGAATGAAAAAAGAATGTCTTGCCTTTGGGCCCCCTTTTAACCTTGCTTAAACGTTTAGAAATGTTTAGAGAGGGGGGAATGCCCAGTTTCACTTAGCTTTGTTAGACCTGGTGATTTTGCTGTATAGCTTTAATAAAATTTGCGGAATTTTCCGAAGCATAATACAATTACGTTATTTTCTGTTACTTTTTGCAGGGTAGGGTTTTTTTTTTTTTTTTTTTTTTTTTTTTTGGTGGACAGAATTTTCGAAAACCTTATATCAGACAAGTTTAACATATAGATAAATACCCTAAAGCATGCACTGTCAACAGTGTAATATGGATTTAAGGCTTTTGGAAAAATAACTTCATAAAGTTGTCTATATATATAAAGAGACGGTTGTCTTGAAAAAAAAAAAAACTTTGTAACCAAAACTTTCTACTGAAGCTTGTCAGACAGTTTTAATCCACTTGTATTTGTTGAGAGGGCGAAGCTATGCTTACTGTACCGTTTTGCAGAAGAAGCTAGTGGGAAAGAATAAAATTTGTATTCATTGGAGGTGCCGTTGTGGTCGTATTCAGATGCATGGAGAAACGTATCATTCTATGACATCGAGTTGCCATTGGGAGTTGGAATTGCGGAAATCTTAAAATAACTACATGTGATGAAATTTCTAGTAGCCATTGTGGAACAGTTGAATGCTTTTCCTTTACAATTTTTAAATTGGTTGATTACGATGTGTAAATAAACTTACTTCGTCAAAATGCACGCACATTGCGATATTTTTAACGTTTAAAGTGAAAGCTCTCCCTATTATTAGTCTTATTTTGTAACTCTTTTTTATAGCAAAGAGTAGTATACCAATACAATAAAATTTACTTATGAATTTGTGCTAACTCTAAGGGATAAAATGAACTGGAACAAAATAAATTGATTTGATTCTTGATTAAATAAGTGGTACAAAGTGAGTTTTGGAATTAATTACCCAGAATTGGAGATCTCTGTCTTAGAATTTCTTTGAAAAAAAACAAAAAAATTTAAACATATATTTGTCTTGAAAAACGTGACTTTTTGAAGTAAACTGTATTTATTTATATAATACTATAAGATTATCAAAATTAAGTATGTAATACGAAAAGAAAGTTTGGCATGCCATAGCAAAGAATAACTTACCAAAATATCATCTTCAAAAATAAAACTGTTGAAATTATCACTAGTTACAGATGTTTTCAGTGGAATCAAGAACTTCAAAATGTATCAAATATTCCTAATTTCAAAAAATTCATCATTAAGGTAATCAAACATGTTCACAGCACTTTTTAGAGAAACCTGGTGTAAACATAGTTAGACCATGTTTTTTGGTTTGAGACTATTCAAAATTAGTAATATAAAGTTAATATTTAAAAGAGATTAAAATTTTTTTGAAAATAGGCATTTTATAGGATAAATTTAACCAAATTCTTTAAAAACTTCAAAACTGTCAATCAAGTCCACCAACATGTCATTCATATTTCTTCGGAAGATGCAAGACTTAGCTTAGGAGCAAACTTGTATTAGTATCAGCTATCAGTCTTGATGAAAGTTTGTGAGCATGAATATCAACCACCTTGTTCCATAATGAGAGGAGAAGAACCAGTTAGTAGTTGTGCTATGTATAATCTGTATCAACCTGTTTTAATCAGATTAATGTGTGTACTTTGACTTGGAAATAAGAATTGATTTGGTTCAGATCACTAGGCTTGTTTCTTATTTTTCTGAATTTAATTAAAGTCAAAGCCATGGTTAATAAGTTTATATTAATATCAAAAATTAAGGTAACTAAATTAAATAAGCATAATTAAGGTAAATTATTTTTCTTCTATCATATTATAATTATATTATTTTTATTATAAGCATATAGTATAAGATAAATTAATACACATCTTACAACATGACAGTGAACTAAAATTTATGTTTTAATTGAATATAAGTCATTGGACTTTTTAGTTAATTTAGTTTAGTTCCTTTTCTCATTAATTGTAAATATTAAAGAAATTCATTACTGTACTATGCATGTAAATAGATTCAATTTTTGTATTATATATATATAATCAAAATTAATTTCCTTAATTTTTTTTAGATTTGTCTTGTAACACAGTTTGATGGGAGCAAATTAGATTCTTCAGCATTGGCAGCTTTAGTTTATAAATTAAATGCATGTGTTAGTCAGCTGGAGCAATTTGCTGTTAAAGTCCATGATCTTCCTGGAGCTGGTAATGTTGGTGGAAGAGGAACTAGTGCCCTGAAATTTTTTAATACGCATCAACTCAAGGTAATATTAATTTTTAAAGGTAAATATTAGTTAATGTAAAAGTATGCCAAAATAAATATTATAATTAATGCTTGTTTTTCGAGATTAATTATTTAAAGTGCAAACCTTTTACTAAAGGGAGGAAAAGGGTTGAGTACATTTAAAACTGTATTTGTCATTTTGTTTATTACCACGATAGTGCTCAATAATAAAATACAATATATTCTAAAAATGGAAAAGCTGCTATTTAACTAATTACATTTTTAAATACTGATTTTATGTACATTCTCTAAATGTAAGCTGTTTTAGTTTGCTTACATTATTCCTTTGGAAATAGCATGTTTTATATAAATGAATATAAAAAGCTCCAAAATATAGACCAAATCCATTATCAAATACAAATCATTTTAGTCACCATAAAAATGAAATCAACGTTAAGCATACCTTTAAAATTAAAACTGGTTCAAAATCATAATGGGAACCTACCTAAAACCAATAAATAAATAATATAGTCTAATTTATATACAGTGACTCCATACGTAGCTAGGATGAAAGTTTTATTTTTGACACAACATACTTTGCAATAAAAATTAAAATTGGATTAACACAATTTCATTTATTATTTATGACTATTATAAAGGGAAAATATTTAGAAAAGTAAAAACATAAATTGGAAGAAACAAAGAATTTTCCAATTAAGTAACAAAAAAAGTTTCTTACGATATTTACCTAGTACATGAAAGGCCTTTTTCATGTTGACCAACTTAAATTTCAATGATCGGTATTCCCTCTTTTGGCCTTGATTACTTCTCTGAAGCGTTGTAGGATAAATCTCACAAGTTTTGTTGCAGATTGTCCCTTTTATTGCTCTTATTGTCCCTTTTAAATTCAACCTTGTTCTTTGTGTCTTATTTTTTTCTAGTCCATGACTGATTTCTTCCCATAAATGTTTTTTATGATTTAAATCAGGAGTTTGGGGAGGACTATGAAGTTGATATTTAACTTGATAGAGACACAAATCTTGGTAGTGTGTTAAGGATCTTTGCCCTGTTGAAAAGTAAAGCCATTTTCAAAACACAGTTTTTTTATATTTGTTAAAACGTTTTGTTTTGAAATGTCAAAATAACATGTGTTTATCCATGTTTCCTTCGATAAAATATCAGTTTCTGACACTAGCAGCACTCATACACCCTGTGCTTCACAGTTCCTCATAAATTTTTACTTAGCATCTGCTGGTTTGGTAGCCTTCAGATCATAAATCGACCATCTGACCCATCGACATTATATATAGATATTTTGATTCATCTCTAAAATCGACCGATGCCTAAAAATATAAAGGCTTGCTCAAATGCTTCTTTGATACTCGAAGCGCTTTATTCTGTCACAGAGACTTATAAAAGGCTTCTTATGAACCGCACCTCCATTATAACCTTCTTTTTTAATGACACTTCTTACCATTTGAGTTGTGACTTTAATGTAACTCAACCACTAATTTGAGAATTATCTTGCACTTTATGCATATTTAGTTTATGCGATCGATTTAACTTCTTCGGTCTTTCAGATTATCCTCAAATGTTAGCATCTCACGGTATATTTCCAGAGTATACTTCACTGTTGACTTCGATTTGCTAGTGATTTCGCTAATTCTTTTCACAGTCAACCCATTTTTTTCGCAACCAAATCACTTAACTCTTGAATGGCTTTTGGAACCTCCATTTTAAGACAATCTACTAAAGATTGGAATTAAGCAACTGCTGCTTTTCTTTATGACAAACAAGCTTTGAATATTCACTTCGGGTCGTAAAACACGCCAGGAAGAATTTACGTATTGCATGTGGAATCTTTTTATTTTATTTATTTATTTGCCTGACACTTTGTCATGGATTTCCAAAATTGTAAAAAGGTAAATTTATATAGAAACTTCCATTTAAAGATTCATATTAACCATATATAAGTAGTTTACAAAAATAAAAAGCCAAGATTTAAAATTATGTTAGTTTTTTTTCTTCTTGTTTTTCATAAGGAAACTTTTTTGCCCATGATATAGCCAATCAAGTATTTAATAAGAACAGCAAAATACAAATTTGTGGTATGTGTAATATTATGAACAAACTACTGCAATGCAAATAATTTAAAAATCAGAAATTAAAACTGTTGTTCAATTCAAACTGTTTTTGGCTTTAGGAGGGGAACACTAGTAAGGCAATTACTTGGGGGTCAGCGAATGACAAATCCTCTTGTCAATCTGTATCATTATCTGTAACTTCTTAAAAAGCATATGAAATTTGGGAATCAATGTGGTTTATGATCTGATGGGAGAAAGAGAAGAGAGTTATTTTTATTAAAAAAAGATTTATAAATATATATAATGATAAACACACATTATTGTCTACACAGACAATCTGAGGTTCTCAAACTGTGGGATCTGAGTAAAGATGAGAGAAAAAGAACATGATTTCAGCATACATTTTGATTTGAACTCATGAAAAGGGAGAACATTTGGTTTAAACACTGTTTGAAGTCCAATTCACAGCAAAATTTATTGCCTTCTTGGCCATGAAAACAATTGTAATTATTCGCTCGGTGATAATAAAAAGGCATAAATAGACTACCATGTAAAGTGCAAACCAAGGACCAGCATTGTTATGAATCCCAATTCATCAATATATATTCCATTTTCAACTTCATCAAATCTAGGCAGTTTGATAATTTTAATTTTGGATTTTTATCTTTTCAACTCAATTATGTTAGTTCTAAATGGATCTGTATCAAAAACAGGTTGTAGCATGTCTTATAGAATGACCTTAATTCCTGCATAATGTTTAATCAGAGTTCCAAATTAGTATGAGTTTTAGTTATGGATTTTCCGTCATTTCTTTTTCTTTTTTATTTTGTCCGTTTTTTAACATTCTGTTTTACAACTAATTTTTATGATAGCCATTTATTCATTCTTTGCTATTTAAAATTGATTAACATACATTATTGTGGAGGGGCTCCCCTCGCCCCTTATCCTTAATGTTGCGAATGCATCCTAGCGAATAATTTTGATTAAAATAGTTGCAATATTTTCAGAATTCAGTAATAGCTGCCGGCAGGTCTTAATTTATTTTTTTAAGCATTTATACTTTCGTTTTTGTGTATTTTAGTGTAACTTGCAACGACACCCAGCCTGTTCAAATCTACGACAGTGGCGTGGTGGGCCCGTCAAGATCGATCCTTTAGCATTAGTTCAAGCAATTGAAAGATATTTGGTTATCAGAGGATATGGCAGAGTGAAGGTTTTTTTTTTTTTTTACCATATTGTGAATAATAATGTCATATATCTAATTTTTATGTATTTGAATTTGTGCTATTTTCCTTTAGTGAAAAATTGTATAATTTGTTACATAATATGTTAAATATTCAGATTAGGAAGTTCTTTTGTTATGATGAAAGAATTAAGTAAAGCTGAAATATAGTTTAATCCAAATATTAAATTTTGATGTTGTTTTACTATATTTAATTCTAAGAACATAATGTTTTAGATTGTTTATGTGGTGATAGTGCAATACTCTTATTGAACACTTTTTTATTTTAAAACTTATCTTTTGTTTTATCTAATCTAGCTGATTATTCTTTAAACAAGTATGTTCTACTCTATTGGAATTAAATCTTGCATACACTGTATTGTATGTTAATGTTGCTGGTAGGGGTAAACACAAGTGTTGAGGAAAATTTCAGATTCAAACAATTTCTGTCACAGATTAGTAATGTTGAATTCTAAGTTTTATTTTCCTCCTTGATGTTGTACTGCTTCATTATCATGATATCACTGTTTGTTTCACCTGTGAAGTCATGTTAGGCTTAATGATAGAAGTGATATTTTATGTCCTCTAGGATCATCAGTTTTCAAATTTCAATAAATAGGATATTTTTAAAGTTAATTATCTATCTAATCTGAAATTCATTCTCAAATTAAAATTATGAATGAACTGATATAATCATACTGATCGTGCATTGAAATGTCCTTTATGTGCATTGGCAGGCATACGATCTGCGTGAATCACTACTTGAAAATTTCGACGCACAGGTGGCACTTAGGTTTTATCTAAAGCAGTTTTAAAGTCCTTGATGTAATTACTTACTTCATGCAGCATATGTTGAAGTTGCTTTATCAGGTCTGGCTTGACATCAGGATAGTTGTGCAGAAAGAAGCTCACCTTATGTGAGCTTTTTCATTATCACCTTCGAAATATATCTGAAAGAATTGAGCCTCTTGCTCTGCTTCTGGTAGCAAACCCACACAATTGTTGACTGCCGAATAAGATCAATAAAATGGCGGTGATTAGGATGATGTCCCATGAACAAACTATACGGTGATTCTTGTGGAAGCTGTAATTAACCCCCGCTGCAGCACAAACCTGGGCTTTCACGTTTGAACTTATTTGCATGGTACACTGGGCATTTATTTTTCATATTACCAATATCATTTGCATATTCTATATCACAATCATATGCAAAACCTGAGCAAGTTTTCGTTTTCCATGGACGTAAATGGCGTTCAGTTCGTAAACCAGGACTTTTTTCTCATAATTTTTTTGAGCAGATCTCTGAGCTTCTGGGTGATTATATATATATATATATATATATATATATTGACTGATGCAACAAAATATTCTGGATGACCTTTTTGTATATTTTTTTACTGCAGCAGCTAAAGCTTCAGGGTGACTTCACATCAGCAGTTAAAGTTTCTGGGTGACTTTGTTGATATATCTTGACTGCAGTTTTCAACTGCTTTTTACGTGTAGTATCTGAAAATCTGGCTTGTCTCCCCACCCCCTTTTTTTTCTTTGTGTTTTCAAAATCATTGATATTATGGAGTGATTCTGTGTTACTCTCAGCGACTATACTGACTGCATTTACCGGTATGTAATTATCAAAGTTTCCATTAGAAAGATTACCATTAAATTTCAGTCTTCTCACAGGGAAAGTGTCATTTCCAAACTGTGCATAAAATTTGTCTTCAAAACAAACTTCAAATAAGAACTGAAAAATATCTCCAGCAGCGAATAATTCACAGAATCCACCTAAAACATGAGCCTGTGACATTTCGACTTAGCTTTCGTAATTATGATCGTGTTTATCACATGACATAGTAGAAAATTCACCCCAATGATTATAAACGTAATTAACTATGGTAGCACGAATTTCATTAGACATAGCTTCGCTATTATACATTAAAAACGAAAGAGATAGAAAAAGAAATCCACCATCACCTTTAATATTAACCACATGATGAGGAAGAATAGTTCCGTTCACATTGATGTGTGCCATCCCCAAATAAATAACGCTAATATCAAAACAGCATGCTGCTGTTGCCAAAAAAATTTCCAACAGAGTAAGAAAAAAAACCTTTAATACAGAAAGTTATTTGGCAGCATGGCAATCATTGTACAGTGTAAAAATATATCGATATTATTATAACAAAAGCATTTTAAGCAAACACAGCTTCAATTTGTTTTTGTGTGTACGCTCTCTCTTGTGTTTAATATATATTTTGTTCTCAGTATTTGAAACAGGGTATAACAGCCATTTTTGCTATAAATCCCAACACCTTACTTCTTCCGAATTTCATATTTAAGCAAACACAACAAATCTCTAAACCATATAATACTGCATTTTCGCGACGACATCACTTCAAAGTCACCCGCAAAAGCATGGGTACATGTCATTTTGACTTCACACTCGAGCACGGAAAAGGCATTTCTTTCGCACTCGCAGTTTTCCACCAACCAACTAACCTCTCAAAATCGTTTTTCTAATGCAATCTTTGCAAAATCAGAAATTATATCATAAGACGCGTAATTTTTCTGGATTGTTTTCAAAATTGATCAGGGTGTGCCAAAGAAATGTCAAATTATATATAAAAAAAGGGTAGTCTCATTTTTATTTATCAATGGATTAGATTTGTAATGTTAAAGAGGAAAACCCAATAAATGACAAAAGAAATATTAAAATGCGCAATTTTTTGTCAGATTTTTACAATCTTCCACACGATTTTGAAAAATTTATCAAATGTTAAGTAAAAAAAATTAATTATCTTGAAAAGTAGCGGCCTATTAAAACGAAATTTCGTCTCTTCGTTAAAAAATTCGCCAAAAATTCAGTTTTAGAAATTCGATTCCTTTAATTGCATTGCAGCATACTACATCGCATTGTCTTTCAGGAAACATATTTTCTGTATTTTTCCAGCCAAGCGTCTATTTACAAGGCCGTTCAAGAATAGAAATTTTTTTAAAAATCGATATTTAATTTTTGTATCGATATATCGTAAAATAAATAATACCTCCGTGGTCTTCGATAGATAGTCCATCCGATTTCACTGCGATATTGAGTATAAGTTGAACGGACGCATAACGATGACTATTTAAGAAACGCGGTTTTACGGGATGAAACGGGGCGCATCAGCGATCGCTGTTCCGAAAGGCCGTGTTTCACTCGGAAAGTAGCATTACAGGATTTAATTTCACAGAAATTAAGTTGTTTTAGTTAATATCTTCCGATCTATTTGATATTTCGAAAAATCCTTTCCTAGTGGATACTTTCGTAATCATGTGGACATGCCTGCCAAATTTCCAAGTCTGGGGCTTCAGCGGTACTGTCTGTGCGTTGATATATATATATATATATATATATATATATATATATATATATATA
>JAOUZG010003378.1:2897388-2912835 GCA_026289955.1 Argiope argentata
TATATATATATATATATATATATATATATATATATAAACTCAGGATATTGATTTTTATATATTTAGAAGATTTACTAGCCCACGTCAAGAATTAATCTGTCAATAACAGCTGCGGAGTAACTTTGGGCAGTTAATTCGAGTATTTATGATATTCGTATAATAAATGTTTATTTTTGCTCAATCATTAATGGGAAGTAAATATCTTAAAATCTAAATGTTGCTGGTGTATGCTTCAATTGCTTTGTTTGCTGTGATAGAGTACAAATTAATTTTTATAAGCCTTAACTTGATATTTTAATGAAAAGATCGTTTTAATGTAAAACTTTCGTAAAGGAAGAGGAATAAATAATCGTTATTGGTCTTAAATTTGTGTAGCAAATGTTTTCTGCACGTTAATCTATTTGTTCATTGATTTTATGAATTCTGTACTGTTGATGGTTTTATAAATGATCAGACATGTAGTTTTAAATTCACCATTAAAAGGTGAAGTTGCTGTACTCTGTGTAGTTATATTATTACTGTATTATTCTAGGATGATGAGGATGATGGTAGTGATGACGAAAACTCGGACGATGACATTGATGATACAATGGTAAATTTCTGTAGATATTATCATTATAATTTCTGAAGACTTGTATGTCTTCCTTAATTTTTCAAATTTGTTTTGTAAATTCAATATTTAAAAATGCTATTAACTTTTAAATGTTAGATAAAATGTGTATTTTATTTTTAAAATTTGCATAAGCATGAATTTATGAGCTTCCTAAAGTGAACAAAAAGCCAAATCATAGCCGTTTTTTCCCTCTTTACTTGTTTTAATTGTACTTACGGGTAAATGCTTTTGGTGCTGTGCTATATATCTTGCGAAAGTTCTACATTTTTGTGTTATTGTGCCTTTTTGTAAATCTTTTTTTTTTAGAATTTTATGCATGTATGTAATGAAAGAATAAATGAGGGATTCTCTTTAGAAGATAAATAAAATGGTGTGGTTAAAAGAATTATTTCTTCAAATCTTGTACATAATGAATTTTTCATTCTATGAAATTTTCTGAATGATCCACTCTAAATTTTGGGAAATATATGATCTAACCTTTTCTTATTTAAAAATAAAAATGAGGCAAAGATATTGATGTTGAACACAATTAGAAAAATGTATTTTCAGTTTATACTTGAAATGACCTTTAAAAAATTCTGTAGGCAAGTTGTCTCATAACATTGTAATCCATACCCCAAAATTAAATGTAGATGAAATGGTATCAGCTAAATGAAATTAATGCATTCAGTCTTTAATTTCTCAAACTCTTGTGCGTATTAAAACATTTTTTTTTCTGTTATTCATAAAATTTTATTGATTATAACATTCTTAAATCTAGTTTTTAGTTTAAAAATTCTTCAGTTTTTTAAAACTGTTTTTACTAGAAAGATTTTTTTGATTTTCCTTTGCTGTTAAAAAGTAGAAATAATTTTCTTTTAATCTAGTAGTTCCATTAAAATTTACTTCAGTTGCAAATAATTTTGTTGTGGGTTTCTTTCTGTGACATATTTCCTATACTTGGAATTAAATTTATATATATATATATATATATATATATATATACACACCAAATAGTTGAAACTACACCCTACTTTTACATGATAAATCCAACTTTCAATGTGAGTAACACATTACCAGGGGAAAAAAATCAACAAAAAACCTCCGAACTGAAAAATTTGCAGAATTGCAATATATGCAGAATTTTGCCTTAAAAAATGGAGAATACGCCAATGAAATTTTTGTAATATCTCACAAAAAAAGAAAGTGTCAATATTTAATTTAATGTCTTTCGACTTTTAAAATGGTCTTTAAACGCTGTGGTACTGATATGACCAAATTTTGGTGGTATCCGAAGATTTTTTACCCCATTCTTCTTGCAACACTTTTTTAATTGGTTGTCTCTAATTTTGTATTTTTGCACTTTTATTTTGAGTATGGCCCACAGATATTCAATGCACTTATGTCGAGGTACTGTGGTGATTGGTGTATTCTGCTGTTTACAATGAAAAAGACACAACATTTTGACATTATGTACCTGGTTGTTTAGGGTCGTTGTCCTGCTGCAAAGTGAAATTTCCATCTAAATCCAAATATTTGGCACTTTCCTGTACTGCAAGTACATCCAAGTAAATCATATGATTTATAATGTCATCTATCAGAACTAAATTTCCCACCCTGGATACAGTCCTTACAACCAGAAATCATTACGAAGGCACCACAATGTTTAACTGTAGCACGTGAATTCTTTTGATTCCAAAGCAGTATTAGGCTTTCTCCATATGAGGTGGCAGCTGTTACAACTAAAAATGTTGAGTTTTGTTTCATCACTAAAATAAATTTCTTCCAATAGTTACTGGTTTTCAATTGATCAGTTTTTGCAAACTTCAAATGCTTTTTTCCGAATTTGCAAGCTGATGCACAGTTTATCTCAAATAATTCAATTTTTATATCCAGCTTGTCTAATTACATTTCACACAGTTTCAGCTCTTATACTTCTGCCTATGATTTGAGAAGTAGCTGCTTCAAGTTGAATGAACCATATGGTTACAGAAATCTAAAGGAAAGTTTTTGGGTTTAGATGGAAATTTAATTTTCCAGAAAAACAATGACCCCAAAAAGAATGTACATAACGTCAAAATGTAGCGCCTTTAAACAGCAGTTATACCCACCACCACTGTACCTTGACATCAGGGCATTGAATATCTGTGAACCCCAAACAAAATGGGGGTTCATAAACACAAAATTAGAAACAAAACCCATTTTAAACAAGTATTGCAAGAAGAATGGGGTAAAATATCTTCATATGCTATCAAAAATTGGTCGAATCGATATCAGAAGTTTAAAGACCACTTTTAAAGCCAAAAGATAAATATTAAATATTGACAATTTATTTGCGAAATATTAAAAAAATTTCGTTGGTATATTTAAAAAAATTTTATTCAAAAATACGCATAAGTTTATTTAAAATACTTCTGAAATTTTTTAATTTCAGAAATTTTTGGTTGATTTCCCCCTATTTTTACTTTAAATTAAACCATTTATTTTATGTAAAATTAAAGCATGCTTGCACTTTCCGGTCCTAAGTTATTTATATTGAAGGTTGGATTTTTCAAGTAAAAGTAAGGTGCACTCTCAATTGTTTGAGTCACTGTATATATTTATATACAGGGTGGTAAAAACACCACCAACAACTTCCCCTATATATATATAGCCCTAATTGCCCATCCACTCAACCAATCGAACCAAATTTTCAGATATAGTTATCTAAAGGTATGCGCGGGAGAATTCGATGATTCTAAACAATGCAGAGCTCACGGTTACGGTTACACTAAGAGAATTTAGAAATTTTCGAATGGCAATGCCCACTTCTTCCTTGCGCAAATTTATCAGCGTATTGAAAAACCACAGATGGCAATGGAATGATTAGCGCCTGACGAAAATTGCAGGCGTAAAGCATTTGTAAAGAAAAGCATTAAAGACAATAGAGAGGAAAGAGAAAAAGCTTTAGTTTGAAGGAGAAAGTTATACCAACAGGTTTTCAACGTATTTGCATTTGCATACGACATTGCATTCGGGAGATTGTGGACTACAATGCCTAACGCAACAGGAATCTGCATAACTTCACGCGTTATGGAATTCTGACACATCTCGTTGACCAGGCATAGATTTCAGATAACGCCAGAACCAGAAGTCCGCAGGAGTGTCGTCGGGGGATCACGAAACTGCGAAGCTACGAGAGATGATTATATCTCCAAATTGTTGTTGCAGCACTGGTTGAACACATTGGTCGACGTATAAATACGGACCGAGAACAAATGGGCTAGTGATGCCGCACCACACAATCACTTTGGCTTCGTGTAAAGGCTCTGGTACTACATCGTGAGGATGTTTTTCAGTCCAGTGAACCTCAGTTCTGGGAGTTAACGTTTCCAGTTAAAGAAAAGTGTCTCATCCGTCCATATTCTCCGCTAAATATCTGATGAGGAAAAAATTTGCAGTCCACACGCAGTTGTTCATCTCCAGATTACAACATCTGGATGCGCTGAAACCGATAAGGAAATCGCAGAAGCCTGAGAACTGTGGTTTTCGGTAAATCCAAATTGCGAGCTGCTACTCTTCCAGTACGCCATGAACCTCCAGTTATCGTGTTATGCACTTTGCCACAACTTCAACTGGAACAGATGGTCGCCCTGGTCGATGTCGATCGCAGTGCGTCCTGTTTCTTGAAATTTCTTACCAAATCACGTACTGTTCTTACGGCACATGGACCTCGTTTGGTCTTGTGATTTCGCCGATAAATTCGCACAGCTTCGACAGCATTTTCCCCATTCAAAATATTACTTTGAATGCGGGCAATCAGTGAGGAAAGATAGCAGATGCTTTTCCCTTCTTTAGCTCTTCAATTTCGATCTTCCGTAGTGTTAATTGGCCATCTGTCCTCTCCGTTTTAACCAGGTTGCTTTTTTGCGGTTTTACTGCGTCTGGTCCCTTGTAAAAGCTTTTTATCGCATTTTTTTCTGAAAAATTTGTTTACTAATTCCGCATGAAAGAGTAATGAATTAAATTTTATGATATTAAATAACTTGTAAATGGATGACTTCAATATAGTTATTTAGCACATTAAACAAATTGTCGATTTTTCATTCATATTTGTGATTAAATAAATTTCTCAAGCCTTACTGAAGCTGTAAATTTAATTCTTATAAAGCTTGAACGTATCATTGTTTATTTTAATTTGTTTTTCTTCTAATTCATTTATTTTTATTAAATGTATATCACATATAAATGTCGCACTTGATTTTTTTTTGAATATATTTTCTTTTCTTACACAAAACACAGATAACAATCCTTTGTTATTTTGTAAATTAAATGTATCTGCAAAATAACAGATGATTGTCTGTTATTTTGTAGATTTGATTTTTTTAATAATATATTGAGCTTATGAAATCGAATATAATTTTTATTTTAACATATATCGGACGGTTTTTTATATAAATTACTAGTAACGTTTCTTTGTTCTATTGTCGATTCTTTTAATTTAAATTGCTTTTTTTTTTCGAGAATTTCAATTACTCAAAACAGTGTAATATTTCTGAAAAGTACGCTCTATTTTTTAAACAATAACCTTTTTATAATGAAAAAAAAATGTTTCTTGATAAAAATTTATTAATTTGTAGGTAATCATCAGATTAAAGACAGCTTATTTAAACAAAGTAAGATTATATATGCTTTACTTAGAATTTGAAATATAAGATTTCATTGCTATAAAATTATATTAAAAAGTAGTTATCAAAAAAATCATTAATAAATAAAGCAAGCATTCTAAATTATCAGCATTAGTCATTAATTACCAATTAACACTACATTTTTTTGTAACTTTTCAATGTAAATTACAATGTCAGGGCAAATAAATAAATAAATAAAATAAAATAAAAACAATCCGAAGTTTAATTTAATTTTTTTTGCACAGTGACGAATTGTGATTAAAGATGTAACAATTTATCTAGGTTGCCGATAATCTTCACAGAACCATTCCATCAGAAATGAAATTTCAAATAATTCTTCATTCAAAAATTTATCATTTAAACAAAATTATAAACGCATATTATTATAAAATTTTATTAAGTTAAAAAATTAACAATTTACAATGTTATAAAATTAAGCAATGGGGTAAAAGAATAATATTTTCGATCGAGTACTACTGACAAAGGTAGTTATGCAAACTCATTCGAGAGCACTTAGGAGTGTTACTTAAAAAAAAGCTGCCAAAGCAGGGTCCACAAAACGCACTAGCACCAACAGTAATTATAACGACAGCTTGACGAAATCTCCTGACCCTAAGGAGTATAGCACAAAAGGGAAATTAATTTTAAGAGGCAATTACGGTTCACTGTGAAGTTCAAGTGGGTTAACGAAATCCAAACTGGTAAAGCAGTTGTACCGACCCGTAAAGAAAAGTTTAAAAAAAAATCTTGTTGCAGCAACTGTACCGCCCGTAAGCTAGTGATTAAGCGTTATTTATTTTATTTTTGACACAATCGAACATCTGGCTGAAGAAACACTCTTCCCACACTGCTTTTAAAGGTTTTTCCCACAAGCAATGCTTTGCACATGGTGTTCTGCGATTAGTACTTCTATTGTCTAATTCTGTGAATTATGCAAAGTGCGTCAGAGCTTCTCCTCTCTGTGTTTCCATTGGTCCTTCATAATATTACTCTTTGCAATTGCTTTACACTGGAAATTTTCCTCCCACGCTAGTCGTTCCAACGCTATGTGTGGCTTTTCAGTACGTTGATCCATTTGCGCAAGGAAAATATGGGAGTTGTCTTTCGAAATGCTCTCACTGTAATTGTAACTGTGAGCTCTGGGTGGTTTAGAATTCACACTATCTCTAGCGAATACTTTCAAACAACCATGTTTGAAATTTTGATTTGATTGGTTGAGCGGGTAGCCCACCAGGGCTCCATTTACAGGGGGAATTTTTTTACACCTCCGTGTGTGTGTGTCTTAGCTCTCAAAATTTGAAATGTGATTATCAAAATGTTATATTGAAAATATTACTTTAAGAGATTCATATCTCTGCACAAAATTGAAATTGTATTTTGATGTATACCTGTATTAATTACTAATTATTATTCCCAGTTATGCGACATTTAAATAAGTGTTTAGTATATGTTGTGTTGTGTGGTATTAGTCAGTTTTTTTTTAACAACCAATAATTATTCATACTAACCGAATTTAATACTTAAATTATATGACATAAAGGTATTCCTAATGTATTAAAGTTTTTACAAAATGTTCAATTTGATTTGGACTTTTCTACAATGAACAACCTTTTTATATGTCGCTTAAATAAAATACAGTGTTCAGTTAAGTTTTTGCTTTTCCTTTTATGTAAGGCTGCCATGATGATTAACCAAGGACAAGGGCGACATAAGTTGCAATTCTTGATTGGTGAAAATGTACTGCCTTATAATATGACTGTTTATCAAGCAATAAGACAGTATAGTAGTGGAGATGGGCAATGTACAGATGGTCCAGACACTGATACAGATTCAGAAAATCCAGTTGGATATACAAATATATGGATACAAACTCATACTATTTGGTATGCTCAAAATTAAAACACTAACTTTTTTATGGTTATTTTGCTTTGCTATAACTTATTTAGTTTGCATTTAGTTTGATATATCCTAAATTAAACTGTATCCCACAATTTAAATCACATTTTTTTGTTTAATTTCATTAGAATAATTAAGTCAGCTAGAATTAGAATTTGGTCTTATCATTGAACGACAAAAAATTTATTATGTACAGAAATTTAAGAATAATTCTAGTTACGACGTATTCTTGTTGTATTGCTCATATTTTCATGTCATCTGTTTACTGGCTTTCTCATTGTCTTTTGTTGTAGAAACTGAAATCTCTGTTGCTAATTATGGACCCAAAAATATTAGTTTATTTTTTTAAAAAACCTTTTTGAGTTTTACAAGTAGAAAATGTTTCAACAAATTTTTTATTATTCTGCATGTTCCATCAATAAATATCGTTTTTGATAATATAATCAATTTGTTTTCTTCAAAAGTCTACTTATGTCTCATATAAGTTCTTTTTGAAATTTTACGAGGGCTATTTTGGCAGTTTCATAAGTTTAAATTGTTGATTACTTTTTTAAAATCTGAAACAAGTAAATTTCTATTTGTTGATAATTTCATTTTTTCCTCAAATGAAGCGTTAATAATTAAGTTAAGAATGTGCTTTAAGCTTTCTTAAACCCAAGGGCAAAATTTTTTTCTGATTAAAATCATAAATGTCTGATTGGTAATAGGCCCTTAGAGTTTGTAATGTATTATTCTTTATTTAAATCCTTCTAGCAGCGTAACTTTCTTTAAAGAATCAAAACTTTGTATTCATACATCATTTGTATTTGTAATAGAAGTAGGTACAGTAAACTCCCAAGTATCCGATTCTCGACTAGCCAGTTTCCGTACTAACCGACCCAGTTTTCTTTCAATGTAATTAAATCAGGAAGGCAAAGTCATTGGCAATACTGTCAAACCAATGGAAACGGGCTGAAATGCAAAAATAACTATCTATCCACGACTTTTTCAAGAACTAAAACATGTAAGTTTTGATTAAAAACTTAGAGTTCCACTTTAAATATATGTGTAAAAAAAACGCCCTCTTCACATAGAATTTCTTTTGTATGAGTGATAAAGATAGTGATCTCTTCAAAAATTAATCCCAAATTTTTATTATCATTTTTGCTACTGAACCTACGGAAAAGTGAAACATAAGATCCGAAAAATACTATCACTGACTTTATCAGACCGCCATTCTCGTCTTAGGTTCCAGTCCTCCTCTTCTCTTTCCTTGCGTGTTCCCTCTGTCACTCTCTTTTAGGATAGCAGGATTGCTAGAAATGATGAGCATGGTTGCTGAAGTTGGCATGTCTTACAATCTGTGTATTTATTTATTAGTGAAAAATAAAATTAGTTTTCTTAAGAACTAGGCCTTTGATTTACGTTAATGTTCTATTATTTTCCTGCATTAAAGTTAAGCATGACAGAGTTTATATTAAAATATGAAATCTTTTAACTTACTTTGCTCTGATAAGTTCTTGAAACAGTCTGAACTTATATATAAACTGAATGAATATAAACTATAAGTGTACAGCCTTCTATTTTAACTCGAAACGTTACCGGCAACTGCTTGTATGATTCACCGTGCCGCTAAAGCGTTCATATTCTATTTATCTTGAGATAAATGGAGGGCTTAGTAATCAATAAGTGAGAAAATACGCAATAAACTATCTTCTATATTATCAATGAGCGCATAAGTGATTTCCTAGCTTTCCTCTCTATCCAGCCTTTTTGTTATTTGGTCAACTCGTCTGTCACATTAGGCCAGATAGTCCGGAGTGTATTGTATAATAAGATTGTTTTTTTTTGTCATTTATTAGTTGCATTTTTCTGTCATTTTTAATAGCATTTTGGTGCTATTGACAATCAAAATATGCGATTTTATTCTGTATTATATAAATTAATGCAAATAAGTTAGTGTTTTTGAAATTAATTTAAGAGATGAAATCTAATTGTGATGTCCAAAAGTTTAATAAATAATATATGCGTAGTTAAAATCATTTTTTTAAATTTCAAATTGAAAGTCTTTTAATTATTTTCATTAACGTAACAATACACTTCAGAATTAATTTAAAAATCATAAATGTATGTTTTGAACTAAGAATTATGGGAAAGGCTCTTTATATTCTGCTTAACATAAATAAATTAATTTCTTCTAAATATATGTTTATGTAGGGCATGTTTAGAATTTCACATTTCAATTTCTTGTATGTGTGCATAATAAATTCATTTCACCAGTATTTATTTAAATTAATAATATCCTTTGAAGGTATCGCCCCATTCCAGCTGATGAAGCTGAAGCTCTCTACATGAATAAAGCAACTTCTAGTAATGCAACTACAAGCAGTGCAACTACTTGTAATCGAAACTCAGCTATTACAGCTGGTCATTCTAGTCAACGTGCTAAAGGATGTATATCTGGTAGTCCTTCACCAAAAAAGAAGCCTGATGATGTGTGGACTGGTATGGTTTTTTTTGGTGGGGGGGAGGGGCGGTTTGACTTATAATTCTTTCATTATAGAAGAATTAATACATTCTAAATTAATTTTAACATTTAGTTTATTTCAAAGAAAGTATTATTTTTCAGTGTTGCTGGAAAATTAGTCAATTGTCTAGCATTTCTTAATCAATGCTAGACAATTGACTAATTTGGTAAGGTTGTTATTTTTAGGCTTAATCTTGATATGATCGAATAATCGTTTCATCCTGATAGATTGCATTAAGCCTTACTAAGGCTAATTATTGAGTGGGTGTGAAAAAAAATATCCATTTGTTAAAATTACGATTATAATATTGTAGTAAGATTATAATCGTTAAGTAAAAAAATAATTAATTATTATGTATCATTTTACTGAAAATTATCTACTGCATGATAACCGATTGGCGTTTTTGGAAGAAACATTGTTGCACTCTCAAAGAGTTTTGTTATAATTCAAATTACTGTGATATCATTGTAATTAATGTCCTGTAAAAAGACAAATGCATTATGCAATCAATATATGTTAAATAGTGTTTGGAAATTTAGTAAATATAATAAAACATCTGTGCACCTCACATTTTTTGGGGATGATAAACAAACCTTAAATGTTAGTTAACACAATTAAGAAATATTCAGCAATGTTGTATAATCCATATATTGCTGATGGTTATATACAATGGAACTGCATTTCCTTCATGTTTTAAAAGAAATGTAAAGAGATTCGTACGGAGTTTTAAAAATATGTTCAGATACTTATTATGTAATAAATTTTCAAGCATATATTGAGTAACTGTGAGTGTTTTCTTTCATTAACTGTGGTAAGAGAAAGAAATGTTAAAAAGTAATTCATCAGACAAAATTTGTACTACATACACAATATGAAGGAAACAATGTCTGTAGCATCTTTATCATATGCCATGAAGATACATACAATTTTTCCTAAAATGCTGTTTCAATATTAGAGAAAAATAATACCAATTGGCATTCTAGCAGATAATACAGGTACATTGAAGAATGCATAAAGGTCAAAAGAAAGCTGCAAAATCAAATACTGGAGATTATTTTAAAGAAACTGAAAATGTTTGCCAAATGAGAAATTATACTAAAATTATTTTCAAAGCAGGTACTAAATTTTTGGGCTATCCAAATTAAACTAAAAAAAGTCCCTATCTGAATTATAATGTCTCGTTGGTGAAATATATGTTTTATTTACGTATGCTTTGTAGGATATGGATTCATTTTGTAGAACTTCCAAGTCATATAACTCATTTATTCTTACCATAATCATGATTCATCTTGGTTGAAATGTGTATTCATTTTAGTCGGAGAATTGTAAAAGATTGCTTATTGCATAATTGAAGCATTCTTGTTTTAATTTCTGTCTTATCATACACTTATTGTAAACTAAGAAAAATCCTTGATTTTTCCTTTTGTCAAAATAAAATATTAAAAAATTGAATGGCAAGTTTGTAAGGGTTGGGGAATCATAACCATGCAGCAATGGAGTTTTGCAAGAATTTATTGTTTCTGAACAGGATAATATATATTAAAACCATTACTATGTAAGAAAGAAACTTCTGAAAGAAAAATTGTATCCAGCATCAACGATTGATTGGAAACTTTGATCTTACCATTCTTACTCATAAAATTGGAGTTAATGATATTTTTTGTTAATCTTATGAATATATATGTAGCTAAAATGAAAAAAGAGCTCTTTTCTCAGATCAAACATGGCATAATTAATGTAGGATCGGAAATACAAGAGAAGAAGAAAGTAGATCGATGGGGGGTACATGTTAGTTTCAAATATATCACTCAGAAACTTTGAAGTAATTATGAAGATCTTGATATTGCATTGATAATAGAAAAAATGTGAAAAAATTTCAAAGAGCTTGATTATAACATGAATTGAGAAATGTAGCATCTTGATGAATTGATGGAACATAACTTGGCAACTTCGTTTTTTTAACTATCGAAATTCTTTTTGAAAATCAACTCTGGATTGGGGAACAAAATGAAAGATTTTACCAAGATATAAAACCCATTGGTAAAATAATATTGTAGATGCCAGAGTATTAGTATGACAGCAAATTATTTTTGGAGTTTTAAAAGGGGCACTGGTCCAGCTTTGATTCAAAAGGTCAAGTTCAAACAAATTTCTCTTAATTTTATTAACTAATTTCTTTACAGGGTTTCCAAAAAAGTGGAACTAGCCATTATTTCTCAAATAACGTTTGCATAAAACAGTTTCTTCACATGTCGGGCAATACAATGGACTATTTGGCTGCTGGCAATACAGGCTACTATTAATACATTCACTATGCTTTAGATTGAACTATGAAATAAGATTGTACATAAGCTTAAGATTACTAACATAGCATTTTTTCGGTAGAGAGGCTATATAAAAATGTAACTTTTTGTAGATCCCTAGAGATGACAGTGTTTCCATACAATTGCCTGCCATTTTTAATAAAACTTTGCAATTCAAAGTATTATGTCTTAATTTCAAAGTTTAAATCCATAAACACTTGTTCTACTTTTTGGAGAACTTTTTGCGGTCGTTCATTGTATACGTTTTTTTAATGTCTTTATATATTTCTCATGAGCAGATTAGCCAAAGTTTCGTTAGTGTACTTTGTGTCGAGAGAGATTCGATAACTCTTATGAAATAATTGTCTTCATGTTTCTTTTTTAAAGCTCTAATCAATAAAATTTACAATTGATTACTCCTGGCTGTATGGCAATATGTTCCGAACAGAAATTTTGGGGGAAGTAAGGGTCAACCCCCTGCAGTTTGATATTAAAGATCATTATAAGTTTTATTTGAATTGTATTTGTTCTGAGAGTTTGAAAATATTAAGTCACAAATTTTGTTGTTCTTTGGGAAATAAAAGTAGATTCTTTTATTGTTTAAAAGATGTTAACATAACTGCTTTGATGAATAGCTTGTTGGTAGATTAAACAATTTGCTCTTTATTTCAGCATTTCTTTGTCATCGTACGATATTTATTAACAATGAGCTGCTCAAAATCCTTATTTAATACAAATTGGACGGATAAAAGAATCAATCCTGATTTTGCTTTAAGTTTTAGAGTAGTCTCGCAAAATCCATTTGTTGCTAATTGTTCGTTTTGTATATAAATATTAAGCCTATTAATATGGGAAAACATCGTCATCGTACGATATTTTTACTATTATTTCGTAATATTTATTAAATGACTTACTAGTCTTTAAATAAAGCAGTAGTACATTTTTTTACTCGTTAACATATCAGTTTTCATCCATATTGTATACAAGTGTTTTTTAATTGCAATTAGTTTTGTAAAAAGAAGACACAAGTGTAGGATATTTAATTTAATCTTGAGAGAATTACGCTAAATGTTCATTCCTTTATTCTATATTCCTCTAATTTACATATTGTAATGCTTCTTCCTTCCTTTTTTCTTTTGAGAGCTAGTTCGTCCAATCGGAAATAGGTTTTTGTAATCGAATTTTATACTATTGAATATCTTTAAAAAGTAATTACTAATTGATGAATTATTTTGGAACTTGTTTTGATGAACATCACAGAATGGATTGAATGAAACTACTATTGATGTTTAAAAAGCATTGACCAACTAACTATATTAATTGGAGTAGTAAAATTAGGATTATAAGAATTAAACCATCATAATTGATTTGGAAGCAATTTGCTTGAAAGAATATTTTACTCAAACAATCGATATAAGTTTTACTTTTTTCTTGAAAGTTAAAAAGACATGGAATTAAAAAGTCCACTATTAGTGAAATAATGATTATTTAACTCTGTATCATTTTTATTTCAACAAAATATACCAATTCTGCTGAGGACAAAGAAAAAATTGGGGCCTGAAACTAGGGTATGTGTAACTTATTTTTAAATCCGACTCATAATTAATCGTATATATCTATGATTAATATCAATGGTTTTTGATAATATTTTGACTTATACTACTTTGTGCATTCATTTTTCTTGAAATCAACCAAAATATATGTTAACCTATTCTTAAAAATTTGTTACAACCGGTATTAAATTATTCAATAACTGCATGATTACTACTTTAAATACTTTACTCAAATATTTACAGCTTTCTGGTATAATGTGCATTTTGTTTTCTGTAATTAAAAGAAAATTAATTTAATACTACTGTTCACTCTGAACAAGTTTATTTATTCTAAATAATTATATTTTATTTCAAACTGTTACATAACGTTTTAGATTTAATGATATTTTTCTCCATTTAATTATATAATATTAATTAATGTTTAGAGTTTATTTTATTTTAAGTTCAAACCGGTGGTAAACATATGTCTAGTGTCTATTCTTCCTACCTGCCTCCAGTTGGCACTTTGAGACAGAGTATTTACATAGTTCCCATGATTTCAGCTAGTAAGTAGGACATCACTACTTTGTGATAGTTTACTAGCCAACTTGAAACTATGTAATTTTTTATTCTTCCATGTTAAGTATGTATGTGATTTCATGTTGTGTGTGTGTCTTGTGGTGTGAAATTTAAAAGAAATTTCATAAGAATATGATTCCTCAAAACCAGTTTTTTTTTATCTGCGCAAAACCATGGGTCTTTCTTCATTACAAAGTTTTGCAAATTATTTAACTTTTCAGTTTAGCAAAAACGATATACATTTGCTTTTCCTCATTTGATATTCGTTTTTCTTTAACAGGTAGTTATGTAATTAATTTGTGTATAGTTAATTAAATCAATTTCTTATTCTAGATGGTATTGTTCCTGAAGTTACATCTCCATTATCGCTATATTTGGTACCAAACCTTCCAGAATCAGTCACTGTTCAAGATCCATCTCTTGAAGTCATTGGTTTACTTAGAGTTATTCATGCAATAAGTTGCTATTGGGGAACTTTATATCAGGTGATTTCATGTCTTCATCTTCTTTGGGAATGATGTTTGAAACACTTCAGGAATATATTTTTTAAATTGCAATTTTAATTCCTATTTTTAATTAGAATCTGATGAACTTCATATTGTATTAAACTCGCTTTCAACAAGATTTAAAGCATATAATTGATATAGAAAACCTTTTTATAGTTTTATATTTCAAATGTATTATTTTTACAATTTTCTGTAGACAATGCATATTTTTTATAGATATTTTCTATATTTTATGCAAGATGTACCTAAAGAAAGATTGAAGTCATGTCTTATCACTTTCATTCTTCTAATTGTAACAATATATATATATATATATATATATATATATATATATATATATATATATATATATATATATATAATATCAACTTCAGTAACAAGGAAATTCCTTTACTTACACATCCAACTGATACATAAATATAATCAAGTTTTTTGACAGGTTGTTGAACAGGCACTAGAATCAATAGTTGTTTTTATCACACTTATAGTTAAGGTTGAGAATAGATGCCCTTATAAAACTTTTTTCAACATCATTGTATAACTCTTCTGAGATCACACTAGGGATAATTAAGTTGTACCTCTGCTATATTCAGCTTCCTGTTTTGGATACTCTTGATAATTTCATCAAGGTTCTCACGTCACCGGAAAAACTCATAGAATTCAAAAATCAGTATTAATAAATGGAAAAATGCAGGGAAATCTTAAAAATTTTCATAAAAACTGGAGAAATACAAGGAATTTTAAGTTCCTCTGTTGATGTTTTATAGTTTTAAAATACCGATCTCTAAAGACCACTCACTAAGTACCACTCGCGATTCTGTAATACGGAAACTCGCGTCTTTTCTACTCTTCCTTTTTTTTTTTT
>JAOUZG010003378.1:2917835-2950112 GCA_026289955.1 Argiope argentata
CAAACGGTTAGAGATCATGGAATTCCTTACATTTCCAAGCTTTTGTTTTTCTTCGGATTTTAATAATTTTGCAAATAAGTATTATAAACTACTTTTTCGTTTGTAGTAATTTTCGACCCGTGGTCAGGGATGGCGAACCGATGACACGCGACATAATATTTTGGGCATGTCACTAAATTAAACGGTGTGTATTTTAAAGTTCAAAATAACAAGGTTATGAAGTATTGCAACCAAATGCGAGTGTTCGGTTGTGGTCGCATATTTCCATTCCCTACCCCATTTAATACATGAAAAAAATCGGGTAATATCCGTCGTTCACATCGTCGCGCACTCTGCAGAGTGAGTGTGCCGTTACTTTTATGCGAACTGCGTAGTTTCAGTTCATGTTGCTGGGATTGTTTTTCGTAATTTCCGAAGAACGAATTTCGAATCATCAATGGGAGTACACTTGTTTGTTAAAGTCTTGTTTTAGTTTTATCGTGGATGACAAATACTATTGAAGAAAGGTTTGCCTACGCATAGTGTAATCAATTTCTTTGGCACAACTATATTTTAAAGTTTATTTGTGTTAAATTTAGATTTTTAACTGTTTTTTAACATGGCTCGTTCAGAAAAAATTGAGAAAAAGGAAAAAAGTCAAAGACATTAAGTGTAACAAAGAATTTCAAAATTGGTGGACCGAGAAATATAGCATAAGTAAAAGTAGGTGCGTTTTATGTTTGCAGCAGTTGTATATGCAAATCGTCTGCAAAATGGCAATTTAAAACAAATCACAAATCCTTTTCTTTTTTCAAAAAAAAGCGAAGCAGAGCAAAAGGAGTTAATCACAAATCTAATGAAAGACAGAAATAAACAATCTACGTCTATGATTAAATATTTTAGCAGAATATGTCATACAAACGCGGCAAGTTGGCTGCAAATGTCATTGCTCGGCATAATATAAACCTTTTCAAGTCGGAGAGTTTTTGAAGGAAGTATACGTTCTCATTTTTTGATGATTTTGATAATAAAGATAAGATAATTCAGCGCATGATATTCCTCTGTCTAAAAGCATAATAATAGAAAGAATTTTGAAACTGGCCGGAAATATCTTGATGAAAGTACTGACGTTACTAAATCTGCACGTTTGGCTGTTTTTGCTCGATATTGTATGGGAAGCATCATTAAGGAAGAATTAATTCCGATAACACTGTTGGTAACAATTACAAGGGGCATAAAAAATCGCTTGCTGTGAAGTAGTCAACCTCATATCATCGCAAATAAGCGAAATTTTGATGCTTTGTCGGATAAGGTCGACTTGGTGCATAATGGCTTACAAATGTATAATGATGTTCATTGTTTAGCCTGCAAGAATATAGTTAAAAGTTTGTTGACTGCTTAGAATAAATAAGGCTATTTCTGCAAAATGAGGAGGAAATAGAACAATACCTAGAATTTTTAAATGTTATGTGGCTTTCAAAATTGATGATTTTTATCGACATGCTCGAACATTTAAATGAATTAAACGTAAAGCTTCAAGGCACAAATAAAATAATTATCGTCATGATGGTTCTCATTCGCGCTCTTGGTGCTGAACTGTATGTTTTCAGAAACGATACTATTACAAGAAACTACAAATGCTTCACAAACTTGAAAAAAGTTATTGAGGACATTTATTTCTGTAATTGATTCTTCATTCAATGAATTATTATCGAGATTTTCTCAGTTAATAATTATCTCAAACACTCGAGTTTATTATGTTACCTGATGCGACTTCATTTGATAAACTGAACTTGTCTCAATTCGATTTGATGGAAACTGGAGAATTTGAAATACAACTGACTGATTTCAGTTGGATTCAAAAATTTATTGAAACAATGAAAAAGTTAGAATTAATCGGAACAGAAAGATTTAACAAGCAATATTAGTAAAAATTCCAGTACCGAAATTATGGAAGCATAGAATTCGATTCCAGACTCATTTAACTGTGTGAAAAACCTGGATCATGCTTTTTAACCATATTTTCGTCTACCTATGCCTGCGAATCATTATTTCCAGTGATGAATAATATTAAAGACCCGCTTAAAAACCATTTGGCAGGTGACTCCAATTCATCTGCTAAAAAGAACATCTGAAATTGTCATCTAATCTGCAATAATAGAAGTCACACTAATGTTTCTTTAGTTTGAATTATATGTATAGCTAAAACATTTGCTGCTATATAATTCAAAATGTGTGTTTTTGTAGGATATAAAGAGTATTCAGTTGCTAGTACTTATTTATGTATATATTTTTCAATTATCCCTATATAAAATTTTTTGATAGCATGTTTATACCTCATTAAACAGTTTTTAAAGAAAAAAAGATGACTCGCTTATCTATTAAGGTTCGCCACCCCTGCCCTAGGTCATCAAATCGTCATGTTACTGACTTGAAAAATAACCTTTAAAAATGTACTTACAGTTAATAGAAAATTCATAGTTCAATGTTATTTTTTTTTTATTATTATTATTATTATTATTTTTTTGCAGTTTCCAACAATTTTCGGACCCTATATTTTTGCTATTTTCGCCTACTAAACGTCGTTAGAGCCCCATGTTGTATGGTAATTTTTGATCCTCCTGGGGCCTACCATCATCCTTCTGAATTGATCGGTCTAATTGTGCAACAAACTGCATGTAATAATAACGTCATTAAAATTATATTTACTTTTGTCTTTTGAAGCATATTCATCCATTTGAAAACATTTCATTCTGTTTTCTTTCTTTAAAACTTTAATAGGTATATAAAAGTTATTCCTATAAAGGTTTTTATTTTTCAAAAATAATATTTGGACATTATAACTCCAATTTAAAGCAATATTAAGGTCGTTCTAATTTAAAATAGTATCAAAATATTTTTAGTGTCAGATTTCTTTCAGCAACTAAATTCATATTCAGCATTAAAAAATTAAGAATTTGTATCATCTTCATAAAATGCCACCATAAAAACTACAATTGTGAAATATTATTTTATTATTATCTTAATGTCAATGAACTATTTTTTTTTTTCATTTTATTATGTGAACCTGCTGGTCATTCCAAGAGATTAATCGGAGAATAATTAGGAATTGGTTAAAATCAGTCGTTTGTGTATAGTCAATAACAGAGGCATTTTAGTAGTGCCAATGGTTACTTTGCTATTGAAAAAAAAAAATGCTACAGCAATTTTATTGATTTCGATTGCTGAAACAGATATGTTATCATTATGATGGGGAACAAAAGTATTAGGTATTAAAGGACTCTTAAAATGAGTTGGCGAATATTACATTAATTTAATTAGATCATGAATAAATTTTAAATAAGTGAAAATGTGCATAAATATTTTTTAAATTATTATTTTAAATTCAGGAAAATATTTGGTATACCACTAAAGTATGCTTCCCATAGAAAGGAACAATAAATCAATATCGATTTCTTCCTTATTTTTTAAATGTTACTGATTGGAAATCGTTATTGGAGTGAATTGTTAAAAATGCCTCGATTTTTTTAAAATCGATTGTCTATATAGACATAATGGCATTTGGAAGTATTATATAATTCTTGATTAACTTTATATCTGTTTAAAAATTGAAAAATTGGTTGTAGATTATTATTTTTTTAAGTATCATATATGATCCAAGATCTTACCAAAAATAAGAGTAAGCCCGAATGACTTATATAGTGATTTTGATTTCACTGACATTTATTTTTCATATCATGGGTAACACGGTATGGTTTTTGTTAGCTATCTATGTAATTAGAATTAATGATTATGACACATCTTGAATTGTAAAAAGAAAGGGGTTTTTTTAATTCACATGCAATCCAAAGTTAATGAATATTTTATAACCATCTTTCTGAAAAAATAATTTTATCATCGATTGTTCTTTTAGGTTGGAACTGGTCTTGGTCCAACATTAGAATTTTATGCATTAGTGTCCAAGGAATTACAGAGAGGAGATCTAGATATGTGGCGCGGTGAAAAAGTACTTATTAATAATGGTAAAGGCTAGGTTTTTTTTATTATTATTCAAGTACATAATTAAGTTTAAATATTGAAAGCATACATCTTCATTTCCAGATCTACCAGTCAATTACATGTTCTGTCCTATGGGTCTTTTTCCAATGCCTCTTGCCAGAAGTGCTAAAGTTGGTTTAGTTACCAAAGTTCGCAACAAATTCAAGTTACTGGGAAAATTTTTAGCCAAAGCCTTAATGGATTCAAGAATGGTAAATGGGGTTGTTTTAGTTTATTTACATTAAATATAATAATATGCAAAAAAGTCATAGTCAAATTACTATTAAAATTATGTTGGTGCTTTGTATCTTATACATTTTGATTGTTAATGTTTTTATTGAGTGCTTTCTATTTTACTTAATTTATATCATTGCAGATTTTTACATATGTATTTGTATTTGATTTTTGTGCAAGATTGATTGTGTAAACATTCTATTGTGGGGCATAATTAATTCTTTTTTTTACCTGGTCTTATTTTAGCTAAAACATTTTTTTTTGCTTTTTTCTTATTTAATGTTCCCATTTAATTAAATTTATGCATATAATGCAATTACATCTTTGAAAAATTTGTCTCCTATCTGGATGGATTTATCATTTTGTCTTGGTGTAGTTGTTGAGAATAAACCTTCAGAAATTAAAAATATATGCAGAAAAAGTGTTAATTTAATATTTAGATTAACATTTTTCTTTAGGAGCTGTTTCATTTCACCCTTCACTGAAATAATTTAAATAAATTCTATAAATATTATGCTAACATTACAGTGTAATAAAATTTTACATGCAACTTAATAATCTATGCAACCAAACTAACTGGTAATAAGTTAATTCTAAGAAATGTCATGTTTCTTGTTACTCTTATAAAATATGTATTAATTCATTGATAATGATAGTTTGCTTTTTTTTCTCTCTTATCAAACCAAAGCACATTCTGCGTTTCAAAATAAATGTCAGAAATAAATATTAAAATTTATAATTCACTGTTTTAAGAATTTTCCAATAAAAACTATACATGTGGAATTTTGAAGAGGTTTCCTTTTACCTTCTCCATCAATATTCATTCAGTAAGTCAGTAAAATACAGAACATAATTGAACAGTCCTTCGAACAGTAACAAACATTTATTTACTAACTAAACTATATTAACAATTCTTACCAAGCATAACCTGGTTCATACCGGATATAGCGCCGTTTGCTCGCTATCAGATCATGATTAAATCTGCAATAAAAATTTTATACGAACACATATAGGGTTGCCAGAATTCCAGGCGACGCAGAGAAGCGCCAAGGCGCTGAACCTGCGTGTTGCAACACACTGCCCCCGGATGAACAATGAAGAATCAATTTCACTGGTACATTGATGACTATAAAATACAATAATACTGGGTTAGATAAAATAGTAAAAAAAAATTACACAAATAAAAAAAAGCAATAAGGAAGAATGTTCATCACTGAGTTTAAAAATCATAATCAGTCAAGGAGCTCAAGTTCTAGTTTGTATATCAATTGAATCGGTCTTTTTAGAACACCAGAAGATGTCTGAAGGGCACAAGAACGCACTTTACTGTCTCTTCCAAGTAAAAGTTCCTTGATAACTCCTAATTTCCTCAAATGCTTAGGCATTTTGTCTTCCTGAATCAACACTACATCACCAATTTTGAATACAGAAGGAGTATTCGTGTGAGTGGAGAAATTGACCGATCGAAGTTCAAGTAAGTATTCTTAGCGCCAACGCTTCCAAAAATGATTGATGGCTTGCTGTCTGAACCTCAACATTTTCGTCAAAATAATTTTGTTAGATTTGGGTTCAGTTGAACAGTGGAAATCGGGTAAAGAATTTAAACGTTTTCCAATCAAAAAATGAGATGGAGTAATCGGAAGAGGTTCGCTGTTCTCTTCATACACGTAAGTCAGAGGACGACTATTGATAACAGCTTCAATTTCCGTTAGTGTAGTTTGAATTTCCTCATAGGTAAGGCAAGATCTTCGGAGAATTTTCTTCAAAAGGGTTTTCACAGAACGGACCATCCGTTCCCGAAATCCGCCCCACCAACTGGCTCTAGGAATAATAAATTTCCACATAATTTTATTTTCTCTGAAATATCGCTGAATTTCAGGTTTGGAAATTCGGCTCCAGACTTCATTAAACAAATTATTAGCCTTTATAAAAGTTTTCGCATTGTCGCTGTAAATTGTTTTACATAGTCCTCTTCTGGATATAAACCTTTTAAAGGCTAAAATAAATGTCTCGGTGCTCAAATTACTTGCTACCTCCAAATGGATAGCTCTTGTCACTGCGCAAGTGAACAAAACAATGTAAGCCTTTTCCGAACTTGGTTTTGCTTTGATGTAAATGGGCCCGGCAAAGTCAACTGCACAGGTCGAAAATGGCGGGGATTCGATTATTCTATCCCTCGGTAAAGGAGCAATATCCTGTTTTCTAGGGGAAGCATTGAATCTTACAAATCAAGCATTTTTTAAGCACAGATTTAACATATTTTCTGCCTTTAATTATGAAATATTTTTCTCGCAGGTGATCTTATGTATTTGAAATTCCAAAATGGAAAACCTTTTCATGTGCATTCCGAATTAATAAATTTGTGAAATTTCCACCTGGTAGAATCCAAGGATGTTTTTCCCTTTGGGAAAGCTCTGAAAATTGAAGTCTTCCAGAGACAATTAACAAACCATTTTCATCAAATTTTGGATTTAGATTATATAACGAAGAATCTTTATCAATAGGTTTTTCACTTTTGAGTGATACAATTTCACGATTAAATTCTAATTGTTGTGTCTGTTTTATCCAATATAATTCCGCCTTCTCAATTTCAGGTGATGAGAGTGGGCCTGAAAAGCTGGATTTCCTTTTATTGATGTTTTTTAAAAATCTTAAGACCCATGCTGTAATATTATACACTTTGTCTAAAGAACTAAAATTCTCTAACTTTAGCAACGGATCTGGAATTTCATCAACAACACAAGACAATTGTTCGGAGCTCAAATTTGATCTCTTTTCGTCTGCAACATCTTTAGTATCTTAATCAATTACGAAATTTTCAGCTTTTGGCCACATGTCATTTGGCATTGATAACCATTCAGGACCATGAAACCATAATTTGTTTTCGATGAGATTGCTCAGCTTTTCACCTCTAGTTAGTAAATCACTCGGATTATCCTTGCCCGGTGTGTAGTTCCATGATTTTGGATCTGTCAAGGTCTGAATTTCAGTAACTCTATTCGCAACGAAAGGTTTCCAATTTAGAGGTGATCCTTTAATCCAATGTAGCGTAGTAGTGGAATCCGACCACAAATGTATATCTAAACTCAAAGAATTGAATGCATTTTTTAAATATTTATACATCCTTGCAGCGATTAAGGCCCCCATTAATTCAAGACGCGGAATTGAAAGGCGTTAATTGGGGCGACTCTACATTTCGCCCAAACAAGACTGGCATGAATTTCACTATCACTTGTTATGTTTCGAAAATATGCGACAGCCCCATAAGCTTTTGGGCTAGCATCAGAAAAAATATGAATTTGGATCATATTTGAAAAATCTTTAATCTGCGGGAAATATTTTCGGGGCACCTCAAACTTATCTAAATACTCAATTTCCGAACACCAACCTTCCCATTCATCTTTTAGATCATTAGGCAAAATAGCATCCCAATCTAAACCCCGCTGCCATGTTTCCTGCAACAAGCTTTTCATTCGAATAGAAAAAGGGGCAAAAAATCCAATAGGATCAAAAATCTTTACCATAGCTTTGAGAACAACGCGTTTTGTTGGATTAAATTTCCAATCATCGGGAAAGGATTGCATCTCAAAATGCAAAGTATCCGAATTAGTGTCTCATAATAACCCTAATACCTTTAACCTATTGTTCGAATTTTCTTGTGAGTCACACAAATTATTTTCCTCCCACATTTTTCTAAGATTAACAGAGTTAGTACTAAATTTTCGCAAATTCATTCCAGCTTCTTTAAAAATATCTGAAGCTTTCGAAGTTTGATAGTAAGCGTAATCATCTGATTTGGAACTCGAAATTAAATTATCAACAAACAAGGAATCATCCAAAATCTCAACAACTTCGGGATGATCATTATATTTCCGAATGTGTCATTTGATCGTTGCTGCCAATATAAAAGGGCTGCATGTAACACCAAAAGGTGCACGCGCAAACCTAAAAATTTCGAAATTGTCCTTCTCATCACTAAACCATAAGAATTTTAAATAATCCCGATCTTCATCCGTAATCCCAATTTGCAAAAAAGCTTTCTCTAAATCAGCGCAAAACGCAACAGTGAATTTCCTGAAATTAAATATCATATCAAGTATGTTTGCATTAAGATTAGGTCCAGGGTATAAACAGTCGTTTAAAGAATTTAAGTGTTTTTCTTTTGATGATGCATCAAATACCATTCTAACTTTCGTAGAAAATTTGTCTTCTCTTAAAACAGGTCTATGGGGCATAAAATAACTATTCTCAATTGTTATGTCCGAACATTTTTCAACAATGCCACTAATTTCCTGTTCCCTAACAATGTCTTTATAATTATTACATAAATCCTTATCTTGGTCTAGTTTACGAATTAATTCATCAAGTCGTTTTTTAGCTATTCTAAAATTGTTCCCCACTTTACCTTTTTCATCCTTCCAAATTAAACCTGTTTCATATCTATTATTTACAAACTTTAAATTATTTTCGAATTTATTCAATATTTCCCTGTTCATATCTGACGCAGTATCATCTGCTTGTGTAATTCCTATAGACTCTAATTCCCACATGCATTTTAAATCCAGCTGTGGCGAGCAATTTAAAGAAAGGTTCAAAGCAGAAGTTGATCTCATTTCATTTTTTTCTTCTTCCAAATAACCGCACAATGTATAGCCGAATAGAGTATCGCATAAAAAGAGCGACTTCGTAAGTTTGAATAGAGTATCGCATAAAAAGAGCGGTTCACAGTTATAACAAACTTGATAGAAATAGTCAGCTCCAATCAACACATTAATTTCACAGCCAGACGCGGCGTCCAAGGTGGATAAATAATAACCCTCCAGTCTCCTCTGCATGTCTGTGTTTAGATTAGGAGAGCGAATTTCTGCATTCGAAATTATATCCGTTACTAAGGCTTCGAAAAAAATAAAACGATTTTGATCTTTTAGATGAGACAATTTCAATCTGACTACGTCATAAGTTTAGGTTTGGGGTTTAAACGCTGCAAAGGGAAAGATATGAAGATTTTCTTTACGAATAATTGGAGGATTTAATTTTGATGCCAATTTTTAGAAATAAAGGATCTTTGACTTCCGACATCAAATAAACATAAAGCTGTTTCAGAATGATAATCAGATTTCACTTTAACGCAAACAGTTTGCAGTATAACATCTTTAATACTTTCGGTTTTAGTTATTTTGCAATGTGGTACTGAGGTGCTAGTAATGTTAGGGTCAGAATTCTTTTTCTTTCACTGCCGAAGGACTTGAAATTTTACTCATGCAGGTAGAGTAGTGATGTGGTTGAAAGTTCGTGTTACAATTTTTACATGGATTTGAATTAATTTTGGTACATCGAGAGGATAGATGATATTTCTGGAAACATAAGAAGCAGCGCCCGTCCTTACGTAATTTTTCACGTTTATCGGGAATAGAAACAGTCTTACAAAATTTTGAATCATGATGTTCGTTACAAAATATGCACGTGTTTTGAACATTTGTAGTTAATGCAGCTGCTGAAGGTATTTCACGCTTGAATCCACTAAATGTATTATTACTATATTTAGGTCTTTCTTTCTTAATGCTTCTTTGATAGTCGTGATTTTGCATGCTGTTTGTAGCTTCACGAGATTCAATTTCTTTTTTTAGAAGCGAAAGAAGCTCTTCCACTTAAATTTTCTTCGAGTCTGCTCTCAACCGATTAAATCCGAGAGCAATTTCTGCGGGAAGCAATTTCATTAAAATTGGACACAGTAAATGGCCGTAGCTTCCCTCTGTAACGCCAAGAGAATTTAAATTTCTGATTTGTATTTCGCAGCTATCATAAAGCTCTCTTAATTCCTTGTCATTTGCAGCATTCTTTACTTGTTTTAAATTCAAAAGTTTACTCATATGAGCATTGATTACTAGGTCGTTGCGACCAAAACGATTTTTTAGTAAATCCACTGCTGAATTAAAGTTCTCTTCAGTAAGAGAAAAACCTGCTACGACATTGTAAGCACTACCACCGAGAAGGGATTTCAAATAGGAAAATTTGTCAATAGGTGTTAAATTTGGATTATTTTCAATGGCATTGGAAAACTGGCTCCAGAAATCAAGCCAAGAAGAACTATCACCATAAAATTTAGGTATAGTGAGTTTCGGTAATTTTACAGAATGATTGAAGTTAGTGCTTACTGGATTCGGATCAATTTTAGGAATGGAATTTTGAAATACAATGCTTTGATTTCTCAAGTTATACTCGTTTATAAATTTAGTAATTTTGTAGCGCGATTCTATAATTTTTTCACTGTAATTCTCGGAACTTTCGATTTCTTTGTCAAAATCGATGCCAGAAAAATTATCATGTATATCAGAATTTAGCTTTTTTAGTATTTCGTATTTTTCGTTTAATTGGTCTCTAAAAATATTTAAAAGGTCAAATTTTTCATCCAATGATATCGACTCGTCTTCAAGAGTCGAACTGATTTTGTTGCATAGCTTAGTCGTCTGGGTTCTCAGACCCGAACGCTTCTTTGTTAGCGTTTCAAATTTCGTCGTCATATTCAGTTTCAATCAATTAAATCACATAAAAATAATCAGAGAAATTTAAAAACTGAGCTTACCTCAGATTCTTCAGCTAATCGGAAAATTCAAAAGAAATAAAATCCTGCCGTGGACTCCAAAGAATGTGGAATTTTAAAGAGGTTTCCTTTTACCTTCTCCATCAATATTCATTCAGTAAGTCAGTAAAAGACAGAACATAATTGAACAGTCCTTCGAACAGTAACAAACATTTATTTACTAACTAAACTATATTAACAATTCTTACCAAGTATAACCTGGTTCATACCGGATTTAGCGCCGTTTGCTCGCTATCAGATCATGATTAAATCTGCAATAAAAATTTTATACGAACAAATATAGGGTTGCCGGAATTCCAGGCGACGCAGAGAAGCGCCAAGGCGCTGAACCAGCGGGTTGCAACAATGCATATTTATAAAACATGGTATCTTATGATTAGAAAATGCACCAGTCTGCATATGCTAAGATGTACATAGATGCATAATATTTTTGGTGCTTTTCAGTCCTTCCATAGCATCGAATTTGCCAACAACACTAATAGAGAAGCAGATGTGAAAAATGTGCCGTGGGTAGTGCAATCATTATAACTCCTTTACCATTCGCTTTCCATCCCATTTTGCAAATGAGTTCTATATGTGGTAAAAGGTCTATCGCTGACTCCTCAGAGCCATGACATGATTTTACATTGAAATAAGTTTACTACAATTTGAAATGAGCATTAGTATTTAATATTGTCAATATATTCGTGTCTTCAATTGCAATACCTATTATGTAAGGAATGGAAAATATCCATTGATTATATTTTGTTGTTTCATTTCAGTAAATCTGGGAATCCCCTCCCCTGCATGTCTTTCCTCAGTCACTGATTTAGCCTCCACTCCAATTATGCCAGCCAGGTCAAAATATTCCAGCACTGCTTAAGTGATAATTACGCTGCTGATTGTAGAGTATTCTCTAAATGAAAGACAGTGCTTATCATGTCTTTGATTCTTGCCATTCATGTTCAGTTACATTATAATTCAATATATCAATACTTCTGGCAGCTTCATCACAATTTCTTGACTTTTGGTCTTTTTGTAGATACGTACTTTCAGCATTTGTTTTCTTGTATTTCAAAATTCATAGTTTTCCTGTTGCTACGAATGAATTGAAAATATAATGAATTAAACTAATTTGATTTAAGTAAATAATTTTTAAGTGAATGTGATTCTAATCAAATTGATAATAATAAACTTAACATTATTCCAGTGTTCCTATTTGGACAATTCGAAAAGACTCAAAATTTTTCTTTTGTCTCTGCAAAATCAGTACTGATTTTCCTAGATATAAAGAATTCTTAATTTTAAAATTGCATTTTGATAAAACGACTTCATCATGCACTTCACAATAATACTTATGCATACTTCACTTCATTTTTGTCTTATTGTTATGTTAAAATATGCCTGCTTATAAGTGGAAGATGTATATAATTTGAAAATATAAGTAATTTAAATTCAAATTCCTTTGCTATTCATAACTTAAAACTGTGTAGATTTTTGGTTATCCAAATAGCTGCAAAATTTCTGATTTTGAAATATTTTCTGAAAAATGACCATTGTAAAAATTTTGCATTTTGATTTTTGGCCATTTTAGAGGTGACGAATTTTCTTAATTTTTTCAGTATTTATTTGATGAAATTCAAAAATTCATTTCATAGTTACTGCATTCTACATAATTTGTGTTTGAATGACCACTTCTTGATTTTAAAATTGATGAATGGTTACCGTTTTTGGTATTATTCTATTTTATGAATAATGTATTCAAATGCATTAGGTTACAATTCTGTTTTTCTTATTCAATTTATAGTTAGACATTCCTCTGAGTCTTGTCTTTTACAAGTGGATGCTAAATCAAGAAAATAATCTGTCTCTTGCGGATTTAAAACAGGTGGATGAATCATTGGCCCATACAATACACCAGCTTGAACAATTGGCCATCGAAAAAAGGAAACTTGAAAATGATAAATCTCTCGTTAGTATGGTTTTTTTTTTTCCATTTTAAACGCTTTAATAGCTTTTCTTTACTCATCTAGAAATTCTGAAATTTTAATGAAATATACTCTTTGTAAGTAAAATATGTTTATACTTTTATGTTTGTATATGAAAATGATTTATTTTTTTGCAGAATTCAGTTAATTTAAAATGTGCCTTGGAAAATCTTACTTTAGAAGGTTGCCCTGTAGAAGACCTGAATTTAGATTTCACTCTTCCTGGTTTCTCAAATGTTGAAATGAGAAAAGGTGGAAAAGATATGTTGGTGACAATCCATAACTTAGAAGAATATTTGAAGGTTAGTTGTATTTGTCATAATATATTTTCTGTAGTGATTTAAAAAAATCATTTCTTATAATTGTCTCATATTTTATATCATTAGTATTGCATAAGTGTTGTATCTTGATTTTCAAGTAGAATTCCTTTTTATGCATTTTTTCCCCTACTTGAAGTAAATTATTACGTGTATTCTCTTGGAATAAGTGTGAAAAATGAGTTAAAGGCATTCTCATTATATTCTATTTTAATTTCTGACTTTTCTTTTCTTTCATGAAGTTTAGTAATATGAGCAATTAATTCCAGCTTCTCACATATTGGACTATGAATGAAGGTGTTCGGAGGCAAATGGAAGCCTTCAGAGAAGGATTCGAATCTGTCTTCTCCTTAAACCAATTAAAGATATTTTATCCACATGAGGTAAGTTATGAAAGTGATTGTTATTGATGCTGTTCAGATTTCTTTTAGTGTTTTTATACTGTTGATACTTCTATGTTCACTGGTAGCGGGTGGTAGGATTTGCACAAGAACTATTTCTTATAATATAATTACAGAGTTTGGGATCGCTTACAAAATAACTGCTGGCTAGCTGTGTGGCCTAGCTCAGTAATTATAGTGTGTGTGAATCAAGGATTTAAAATGTGACTAGATAGAAGAATATGTTGATGAATGGACAAATCGTTATTTAGAGAGTAAATAAAGTGAACCTCATAAGGAATTACTACATATTTTTTCTTTTTTTGCAAACTGATCAAACAATTATGTAAAGCGATATTTATTTTGTATACAATTGCATTTTGCAGTTAAATTTCTCTACTTCCAAACGATTGGAGCATGTCATCATAGTTCCTATCCCCTAACCAAACAAAGATATAACAAAAACAAAGAATATATAAAACAAATTTTAAAAATCAATTCCTACTTAGATAATTAGGAAATTTTTTATTTCAGCAACTTTTTATTAAATAATTAGAATTGTTGTTGTTCTCATGTTCCACTAAATAATGGAAAGAGAGGTGCAATAGTTTCTGAGGTTAGAAATCTGACTTCTAACTCACAGACGTTCACAAACCTTTTTTATGAGGCGGACTTCATTCATGCATTTTGTTCATTCATTCACTGATTGTAATTTAGATTTAGATGTTCGAACTCGCAGTCCAACGAATCCAACGCCCTACCAACCAGGATATCCAGGCCTATCAGTTACAGTTACTATAAATAATTGATCAAAAAATTATGCTGGCGTTGAATTTTCAACGCCAATTGAGTATTCAAAGTCAATTGTGGCAACGCAAAATGCGTGAATTTTTTACATCATTTGGGGTAATGAATTACAGAGTAGATTTATTTAATTTTCTTTATTCTGTAGTATTTTAATTCGAAAGTACTTCAAAACGAATCGGAAAAATCGATTAATTAGCCATGTTTAATTTTAAAAGCATCAGTTATTATGAAAAGAAGCTGAATCGTTTAAAATGTTCGACCAAAAATGTTAAGCCTAACCCTATCAACTTTGGGGGGGGTGCAAACTGAATTCGTTAATTATTTGACGGCGGGGAAATGAAGATTTTTTTAGCTAGAAAGTTAGTTTATAATTAATTAATAAACATTAATGAATCAATATTTGAAAAAATTGTATTAACATCAAATGTCATGCAAATTTTAAAAAATTTACTTGAACTTGATTGGATGAATAAAAAGCATTTTATTAACGATTGAAAAGTTGAAGAAGATATATATATTTAGGGAGAGTGTTAGCTAATAGTTGGAATTGAATAAACTCTTTATAGACCAATAACTCTTAACTTGAGTTTTTTAAGATTTTTGAAAACATTTTATCCGGTCGTATCATTCAATATTTAACTTGTTGCAACAAAATCAATTTAAACCAGCATGATTTTATTTCGTTCAGAGATAGCCAAATAACTACATATGAAATTTTTTTCAACATTATTTGAGGCTCTAGCGATTGCAGGTCGCGATACGAACCTGCCACGCTAGAGCCAGTAGCCGAGTAACATGACCATAATACAAAAGTTGACTTCAGTATCGTAGATGTTATTTAGCTTATAAGGCACATTAAAAAAAACCTTATTGGTGTTGGTCTCGATCACAAAAGTGCCTACGACTCGGTTCCTACAAATGACCTCATTTATAAATGTTTCCAACTTGGCATTACTGGCGAGATCGGTAAAGGGATGCATAGTTTTCTTCAAGAAAAAACGTTTCAGATTAGAAGATGAGAAAGCGTTTATGACCAAATCTCCATGCAGGTCTTCTGCAGGGGAGTGTTCTTTCATCAATTCTTTTAGTCATTTTTATGATTGATCTCTTTAAAATGAGACACAAATGTGTTCTTTTTTGCTGACGATGTTTTTGTTTATTCTCATATTTCAATGAATTTCATTAAAACTAAATGACAGAATACATTTTAAAATATTTATACATGGGGCTCATCTTATAAAATTTCCGTTAGCGCTGGGGAAAAAAACTATAATTGATCTATCACAGAAACGCTCGATGTTACTTTCATATATGTATGGCGGAATTCTACTTACATGGAATGAATCGATCAAGTATCGTATAATTCCGTTTGCTAAAGCTAATCAAATTGACAAAATTTTAAAAAGTCTTAGAAATAAGTCTTAAAATTGCAGGATCTCAAGAATTTAGGATCTTGTAGACATGACCCCAGAACAAAAAAATATAATCTCCATCACACATAATAGAATAATAAGTTTATTTCATTATAGTAGTCCCATCATTAACAAATTCTCTTTAACACATCTGAAATTCTGTGATGCAGTTCAAACAGTGGCACTGAGAATAGTACTTGGTTTTCTCATCTGGACCCCAAATATCATATTATTAAAACTTTCATGGTCTAAAATTCTTTGAGAAAAAAAAATAAACTCATTGAAAGGAAATTTTTCATCAATCAATTAGTTAATTTTTCTTCCTCGCCCTTAACTAACACTTCTGATGAAGTAAATGGCATATTAACCCAATTTTTTAAAAAATCTTAAAGTTGCATTTTAAAACCTTTTAAATGTTTTCTGAAACGTGTAATAAAAATACCAATTTTCCCACATTATAGCCCTGATATTTGAAATATTTCTGATTCCAAAACAGAATTCCCATCTTCCGCCATCGCAGCAGTCTTCACTGAATGCGTCCAGAATATATTTGCAAATCATTTCATCTTAGGCATTCTTGCCATAAACTTCATTTTAACAACTGAAGGTTTGGTGATTTACCAACTCTATATGAACTGACAATTCCAAAATAAACATGTATTGTTTCTTTCGAACAGTTATTCGGCCTTTATTGCACTTAAAAACATCAATTTCCATTCGCCTAAAATTATTCAATGCTAGCTTAAAAAATATTCGCTGCAAAAAATCTGTCTTGCGGGTTCTTGGCTTCTACATTATCACAGGGAATGAAAAAGCAGTTGAAGAATCCATACCATTCATAGAATGGATCTCTCCCGAGGATATGACGTCCATTATAAGAAAGAACTGTTTTCAAATTGCCTCAAATGATTATCACTGGAGCAAATACCTAGTTTTGATTGAAGATTTCCCCGATATCAACACAATGACTAAATGTACTTGAAGTGGAGTTCAAGGTAAATATATTGCATAGATGATTTATTCATTACTCAAAGTTTTCACAGGTTTAATTTCTCAGACAATCCCTTGGGCATGAAATACAGAAAAGACATCGCCATTTCTGACATCTTGTTAAAATGTTCAAAATATAAAGTCTACAGAGTTGCACTGTGGAAAAAAACTAAAAATCGAACAGCCGAATATTTCTTTTGTCTCAAGCTCTTGCAAGCAAACATCATCCAAACATCTTTATTAAGCCCACAAGTATTTTGATATCTATCAACTCTGATGTTTTCAGTAATCACGTTTTCAGAGGGTAACAAACATTGTCGCTATATCCCTCACTTTTTTCATTCAAATTCATTTTATGAGTAAATTTTCATGATGTAATATAAAAAGTTCGGATTTTTTTTCCATTATTAATATTTCTTTTTAAATCAATGGTGATTGGAGAAGCGATCTAAAGAAAAAAACAGGAAGAGAATGTAATAAAATATTTTGAGCTTGTTTGAGTCACTTTGGTAAAATTAAAGCTCGCGCTCTTCGGAAGTTAAACTGAAGGCTAAATTTTAGAAACTAATTATTTTTATAATGCAATTAAATTGAAATCTTTACCTACAGATGAGTTCGTGAATAGGCCTCTCATGTTTTCGCTTATATTAACTTAGAATAAAGTTTTTGTTCTTGAGGGATCATTTTCTTGATTTTTGAAAATTAGAAAAGAAATCCAGTATATAAATGAAACATTGGGAATTTACTGATGTGTATTGTGTGTGTCATATTAAAAGTTAATAACGAAGAAAAGTGTGTGGTCTTCGCATTTATAAAAGCGTGCCAAATTTACTTGTTCTAGAGCACAATGTTACAATAATTACGTTTGTGCTTGTGACCTTATGTGAACTACTTATAGTTGGAGGATATGAAACATCCGAATCCTTACGTTATTTTCTGATGATGACGTTGATATTATTTTGCCGAAAACTACTCGCTGGATGACTCAGGAACGCAGAATTTATTAGAAATACTTGAGTACCCGAGTCCAAAATACTGCTTCTTTTTTTCTCCACAACGATTTTAATACTGGTTAACGGATAAATATGCCTATCCGGTTTGAAGTATTCAGACTTGATCTTTGCGATGACAATTTTAGTGTTGGCATCCGATCTGGATTATTTTTCATTGCAATTTTGGCTCACGTGGTTTCCTCCTCAAATATCACGTTCTAACGTTTTTGTTTCTCTTAGTATAAAACAGTAACAGAGGCCAAATATCTCTATATACACTGAAGTGACAAAAGTCATGGGATAGCTATATGTAAATATACAGATGGCAGTAGTACCGCAGCGAAAAAGTATAAATGCGCAGTTCGTTTTCCAGAGCTTTCATTTGTGTTCAAGTTATTCGTGTGAACAGGTTTTTCGTGATTTATGGCAGCACGAGGAGAATTAACAGACTTTGAACCTGGAATGTTAGTTGGAGCTAGACGCATGGTTCATTCCATTGCAGATATCGTTAGTGAATTCATCTGCCTTGCCATCAGCAGAAAAGAAATTGCAAACAGTTATGGTTACAGAACACAAAAACAGGAGGGTGTGATTATTCTCAACACCCTCCCTTAATCACACATTACTTTACACTTTTCTCTTAAATAACACAACCTACTTTAGGTAAATATTTTGTAAACATATCAGCCAATTGTTTTTCTGTAGAAACATATACAAGATTTATATTGGGCAATTTAACAATATCTAACATATTTCAGTTTAATATCCAAATGTTTTAGTCTAGCACAATTATTTTCGTTACTTAGTTACATTGTAAAGTACTTTCGTTATTTTAGTTACATTGTAAAGTACAGTTAGATCCTGAATAGCCTCTGTTAAAGCCAAGATTTCTGCTTCAGTTGACGACAGAGGATAGATGTTTGCTTCTTGACAGACCAAATTATAGGAAAATCATTAAAGAAAACAATGTACCCAGAAACAGATTTTCTGTCATATGTATCAGCCCCCCAATCAGCATCAACATGAACATTAATCTCAACATTTTCACTATTAGATTTAGAGTAATAATTGGAGTTCAAGTGTCCCTTTTAAATATCGAAAAATTCTTTTCAGACCAGCAGAAGCACTGTTGGTGGGTTGTTCTTGAATCTGACTTAGACAGTTCACAGAATACAAAATGTCAGGGCGAGTTGTCATAGATAAGTGTAGCAAATCACCAACAAGTTCACAATAGGAACCATGAAATCTTTCACCATTCACAAAATCTGATGAAGTTGACTTAGGCACTAGAGGAGTGTCAACTGCATTACAATCTGTCATTCTGAATTTATTCAATATTTTCTCAACATAAGCCTTTTGGCTTAAAGAAAGTTTGTTATGAGAATATTAAAAACTTATTCCAAGAAATTCATTAAGGACTTCAGCTTTGGACATCTGAGAGCATAAAAATGAAAGGTTTTATTTAAAAAAAATATCATCTTTTTCAAAATTTAAATTATTATTTTAGAACTAAATTTTGAGGCCCCTTAATTTGAGACCCGAGGCGAGCGCCTCATACGCCTGTTTGGAAATCCGCCTCTGACCCCTCCCCCTCCCAACCAACTATAGACAGCAACATCATCTCTTGGAAGGTGGAAAAAAAGATATCACAGCATTAGAATTAATCTCGCCTACGTCTCTATGCATGCAATACTTTTTTTATCAATGTTTTTGATGGAGCTGAAAAATTGAAATAAAATATGTAGACGTAAAATAAAAATGTATTGTCTACTTTAATGGAATTTTGTATATTATTACACCTACAAGTTTTGAATGTATGGTGCAGAAATTTCAATAGTTGCTGAAACCGAATAGTAATGAAATAATTTAAAGTTATCTTGTGTCAAAATTGGCAAAAAATGAAAAAAAAAATGTTTTTTAAGTGTTATGTTTGATAATATGGTTACATTTCTGAAATCTTTGTTTTATGTACCTGAACTAGCTGGTCTACCGTGCTTTACCCAATGTCAATATTATTGAATATTTTAATATATGTAATCTTTGAACTTTTAATAAAATGAGAGTATTGGACAGCAAAATTATTTAGATTTAACTCCTCAAATCAGTGATAAAAGGTCAAATTATGTGTGATAACAATAAATATTTCAGAATTTCACCTGCAGAGTCGAAAAATCTGAATACAAAATCAGAATAATTGAGATTGAATCTTATTTAGGTTTACCTACAAAACTTCACTTAATAATGCAAAAAAAAATTATCACTGTATTAAATATTTAAAAATAAAATACTATATTAATATAACTATACTGTTTTAATAAAACACTGTTTTAATATAAAAAAATATAAAATATTTTAAAAGTTTAACATTATGGAACTTCATAAAATTTAAACTTTATTAAATTCTGAATGTAAGCAAATCCAGTTATTAAAATAGGAATAACTTCTCAAATAAAATGCAAACCACACTGTAGATAAAGTAATCACTTAGAATAACTTTTTAATATAAAGACATATGGCTGCAAAATCATCACATTTAGTATTGAACTTGAAGAAAATTTCAAGGCATTAAATATCTGACATCGTAAAGTTAAATGTAATTTAATATTCCTATTATGAATCAGAATATGAATAACATTGGCAGCTTAACTGTAACATTCTAGGCAGGTAAAATAGTTTTAATGTACTGCGCATAGACGAATACTTTTCATGCCATCTTGGAGGCCTTGCCTCATTGACATGATAAAAGAATTCACATTTTTAATTTTGGTGGATGGAAAAGTAGAAGCAAAAAATAGGTTTTTATTAATGAAAAAAGTAACTGTTCAATTAATTTTCACAAAATTTTCCAGGAATCTTCTCCATGCCCCAATACATCAATATGAAAAATTTAAATGAAACCTGCTTAGACAGACTGGGTTAAGTAATCTATACACAAGATTATTAAATTGTTAAATAAAATACCAACATTACTATGATTTCACCCAAATGAAATATCAACATAATTATGATTATAAATGGAATATTTGGAACTGAAAATAATAAGATTCAAAAGTTTCAAATTAAAACTAGGAAATGAAAATAATAATTGCAAGTTTTCATAAATATCAAATGAAAAACTAAAATGAAAATAACTGTAAAATTGAAAATAATAAATTAAAGATTCAAAGATTTCAAACAAAACATTTGTAAGTGGATGTAACAAACACAAGACTCAAAATGCTATTATGAAAAAAATATTTGGGAAATAATATATATATATATATATATATATATATATATATATATATATATATAATTTAAAAATAGAATGATTGAAAAAAAATGTATTTGGAAACTAGTATTTTGGCACATGATAATAGAGGGTAGCTAAATGACTGTCAGAGGTGTAAAAAATTCTCCCTGAGACATTAACTACATTATTCAAATTATTATGAACCCTTTTGTAGTATATAAGAACCTTGGTCATTTACTTTCTTCATTTACAAGGTCTGTATGCATATTAAAACAAAAAAGCAACTTGACAGAATAAATAACAGAGTATAGTTTAATTACTATCAAAGGTGTAACAAATTTCCTCTGTAGTATTCACTAATTTTCTTTGATAAATAAATGTCATGTTCTTCGATAAATATGTGTCAGGACTTTTTATTATTTATTTAGTTGTTTTTAATTTAAAGATTAATTTTCTTTATTTGGGAAAATCATTTTTTTAAAGCATATAAATTTCAAATACAACACACTTTAATATTATGGATAAATTCTAAATGATAGATTTGAAAGCATCATAGAAGCTTGTAATATTTCAAATATAAAAAGATTGTTTATAATTATATTGCAATTGAAAAACGCGTTTCAAAATAAAATTAAAAGAACAAAATATAAATCTTTACTTTCACACATTAAGTCGGTTGATGGAGGCTTTAAAAAATCATTCCTTTTTGAATGCCACAAAAAGATATTTTGAGCACTGGAAACCACTGGCGAATGAAGTAAGCGAATTCTATATTGTAGTGATAATATAACACACAAATCACATTTTCAAAATTTGAGATTCATGGCACAAACCAAGGTTTTCATTTCTTGAAGAAATGATAAGGATCACAAACGCAAAAATATTGAGCATCAGAGCAGGAATGTCGAAGAGATCTCACCATCGGCGATACTGTAACAAAAACGAAAGCAGCAAAGGAACTTCGTCAATTGAAACAGCGCGACCGGAGCAGCGTCGAAACCTCTCCTAAGGATATAATTTAAATTCTTTTAATGCGTTTGTCAGCTCTGCACATATAAATCCTGTCGACTTTTAAAATGTAACGGATAATTTTTTTTTTCGTTTGAAGCAGAGGGCAGTTTCAAAGATATAGATGACACTAAATTTTTAAGTTCACTCTATTCTCTTCCGGGGAAGCATGATCTATTTACTAGAGGCGCGTCCGCTCACAGCTCGGCAAAATAGCAGATTAGCATTAAAAAAAGGAGGAAATAATTTATCACCGATCTTATATACCAAAACATTTTGATAAGGAAAATCTGTTTTCACTGCTTATATACAATAGAGATTTCGATAGGGATTTCTTACGCATGTCGATTCTGAAAAGGGAAACGCTGGGATCTTAAAAAAAATGTACTTGGCGGACATTTTTCAAACATACGTAATAATATTTTGCTTTTTTTAATACCTACCTGCTTGTATTTAATGCGTGCCTCTCGAGATGGAATAAAACGAAATAAACATTCAATATTCAACCTGCCTTCTTTCTTATTTCGGCCACGACTCTGTAATCTGCTTCAAAATAAAATTAATAGGGACTATACTATATATATATATATATAAGTTTTAGGTTGTAGAATATTTAAAATAGGAAAAGGCACTTTAGAAAAATAAACATTTAATTAGTATTCGAGATTATAACATTTTTCGTGCGTTATTGATGTAGAAGTAGTGAACTTCGTCGTAACAAAGCTGCTGTTGTCACTCAGCATCAATAAATACATGAATAATTAGATTACAGTTAAACGAGAACCTCATATATATTATTCCGCCTATAGTAATTTCATTCTAAAATTTTAATTCCTGATCCCTTTCCGCCTTTTCTATTTAATAAATCAAATGACGTATTATAAAGATGGTACGTCGTGGCTGACTCCACGTGCCGAGTGGATGGATAATAAATAACTAATGTAAATAGATCCTTTTAAAGGATTCGGGTGTTTCTCTTGTCTAGAGGTCAATACAAGGTCAAAACGTATAAGAATTCCTCTTGGAAATCTTCACGTGTTGATTTATGAGAATATCATCTATACCTATAATAAAGCTCAGTGTGTGTGTGCAGGGCCACGACCTCCGATAACAAGGCCTCTGCGGTGTTTCGTGACGTCACAACGAGCGGTGACACTTCATTCTCCCAACGTTGAGTCTCTGCGCGCCAGAGAGGCAGATACAATTACTTTTCACTTGTTCATATCGTTTCTTATACATCCATACAATGCAATTTAATTCACATACATTGTAGAGTCCATTAGTAATTAAAATGCAACCGCTTTCCACATCACCATTGAGGTACGGCGCCTGGCATGCATTACCTTTTTTGCATTAAGTGCAGGGCAGGTTTCCCAGTAGGTGTATCTCCCCTAGATTTAAACCTTTTCCTTTTCTGCTAACTTTTTTTAAGAGATAACTTTACTAAATTTGTCAAGTTTTCTTTTCTTTGCAGTTTTAGAAGAGCTTTTTAAACAGTCATTTAATTTTTTACAATAATTATTTAATAACGAATTTACAGCTGACCAAATTATCATTCTATAAACATTTTCTGGTTTATGTCCTGAAATGCATTCGCCATAATCATGTATTTGTTCCTCATTCACTAAACTATTGAAAATTATCTCTGCTGCTAAATATTTTTGATTGGAAAATTTCAAAAATTCTTCTTCATGTATGGTACAAAGTTTCTGAATTATAATATAAGAATATAAAATTACATTTACAATGCATTTCTTGGGATATAAAAGTTTACCTCGACTTAAATTTTGAATTAAAGTAGTTGAGCAGTTAAGTTCTTTTTTATTTGTTAAAAAAATTTTGCAGAAGCTGCATTTCAACTTTTTAAGGACTGTGTGGACACAGTAAACACCTAAATAAACTAGCACTGGTAAAACATCTTCTGATTTTTTAAAATCTTCTTCTGTAAGCAAAATGTTAAATACAGTTAATTTTTCAGAAATAGATTTTTCAAATTCTTCCCAATTTTCTCCAAATGCTTCCTGAAAAATTTCAAGATTCCCAAGTTTGTTTGATTTTAAACAAATTTTTAAAATGCTATGCATTCTCAATTTGTTTTCACTTTCAAATACCTGCCGGAGGGAATCATGATATTGTGCTCCTGCCATTTGTCTATATAAACCAAATCGTGCCTCTAAATTGTCGGTCTGAAATTTTCCAGTGAGAATGTATTTCGTTCCTAATTTATCCTGACAATATTTAGTTATTTCTTTTAAAGCATATGTTGTTATGTAAAGAGCAGAATAGGTTTCTTTTGTTAGTATGCCGGTATCACATTTCATATTTTTCCAATCTTCCAACCAGTTCAAAAATTCGTCTAAAAACTTGTATCTTTTGTCAGTTTCAGATGCTGTCAGTGGTTTTTGGTATTCATTATTTTCGCGAATTCCTGTAAATGGTGTTTTTACATTAACAATATCCCACCATCTATTTATTATTGTTATATATTCTGCTGTTTCTTTGTAGTGTGGGAATGCATATTTCTCTCCCAAACTCATTAGACTTTCAGGTATAAATTTATTGAAAATTTTAAGTACTAATTTGAAATTTTGTTTTTCTAAATTATTGGGCTCCAATGCTTTTAATGTTAAATTGTATGCATATTTAACGATGTTATCCTTTTCAGTTTCATATAATAATTTTAATGTTTTGAAAGATGCTGTATTGAAATCAACTTTAATGTCGTTTTTACTGCTGTAAGCCTGAATTATTTCATCATTAGAGTGAATGGCATTTTCATTAGCTTCTAGAATACTTTTAGTACAATTTTTTGAATTTTTTTCTGACATGGTTTCTTTAAAATTGGGGTAAAACATACACTTATCAACATTCTTCTGATTGATCCAGTTATTACGAATATTTTTCAATAAATGAACAGTATCGATCATGAAAAAAAGGGGTCGTTCTTTATTTACAGGATGTGGATAAACAATTGAATATGGACGTAAAGGTGAAGCGAACTGAGACATTGCTTTTTGATTAACCGAATTGTTGTCTATTACCACACATATCACTTTAAAACCAACGTTTTCTAATCCAATGATAATTTTTTAATGAATGTATGTAGAACGTCTGCTGCTATTTTGTTTACAGGAAGTATGTGAACAACATCTTTATATGACGATGAAATACTACTTATCATGAAAGTCATAACACTTGAGGCGGCATTCTCTGAATTGTAACTTAAACCTGATATATTTCCCCCTTTGTAATCAAAGTAGGGTTTGATATGCATTTCATCTATTTGAAGAATCACATTTTTATCTGAAGATACTATGAATTGTAATTTCTGCTTAATGTATCTTAATAAATGCAATTCATTCTGCTCTGACTGAGGGCAAGTGTTGATAGGGATGCAAATATTTCTCAAAGTCACAGGATGTGGTAACAAAATATAACCAGACTTTCTGACAAATTTATATGCATGTGGTGCCATTGAATAAAAAATTGAGCAGAATATCATCATTTCAGTAGAGTACCTCTTACTATGCTCATTTTGAATAAGCAAAGCAGATTGCTCTTTCATAAATGCTATAACGTTGGTTAAAATTTCTTGGGTTATATTTAAATTATCCATGAAACCATGAATTTGGGAAATAATATCCGAATTCAGCAATGAGTTATTTTTCTTCATTTCTGGCAGATGTTCTAATATTTCATTTAAATGGTTAATGTTATGGATTTTTATTGGTAGAGAAGAAATATTTGGAATACTTGACAGGCTTGTTTTTCCAACAAAAGCTGAAACCTCTAATACATCATTTATTACTACAGACAATGCAATTTCAGGACCAGAACTTAATTCAATATTTACAAATAAAATTTTGTTTTCTTTATGAATGACATTCCAGAAACTTTTCAAATTTACTAATGAAATGCGCTGTTTTAATTCTTCCAAATTTTTACTCTTGTTTCATCGCATTTCTTTTTTTCAGTTATACTTTCCTGGAGAGCTTTCTCTATATATTGTTGCTCTAATTTCATCTTTTTTATTTCGGGATTTTCCCTATGAAATGTTGAAGAAGACATGTAAGAGGCACAATTTGGCATCTGACATGGAATTGCTCCAGTAACTAGTCTCGGATATTTAAGAGGGGCACTTAATAATTTTCCTAACTTCGAATCAAATAGACTAGTTTCTCTTATATCATTTCTTTTAGAATGTAATTCACAGACCTACAGTAAATGAAATAATTCGTAAATATTGACTTCCTTTAAAGTTTAATTTAAATACAGTAACAAATATACAACATAAAACTATATATAATAATAATTACGGATAATTTTTAATTTGTTTACTCTCAGGTATTTATCGCTGTTTTATAATAAAATTTAAATATGAAAAAAAAAGTAAACGAAGAGTGACAGCATAATTGTGGAAAATATTATAATTATTGTTGACAGTAATATTTCCTACATGACAGCATTTTATGAAATAATGTTTTTTATAATACACTTGATTAAATTCACGAATAATTAATATTACTTAACTCTTAAGTCTCTAAAGCGATAATAAATGATTTTTCATTTAGAAACATTTGACATTACTTTAAAACAATTAAATGAGCTGCTATGCGGAGATGGATGAAAACCTTCACGATGTATGGCATTTAATCATTTCTTTTTAAGCTCTTCGTTTTTAGGAAAGGCAAAAACACTCACTCTTGGGCCATTCCTGTAATTTCCATTACAGTTTGGAACACAACAGATCATAGGCATTTCTGTTCCTGACATTTAGTAAATCCAAATGCAAATGATTTTTAGTATATCCAATTTTTCTTGCGAATTAGAAAAAGCGCTTCCTGTTAACGCAAACACCGAAGGACCACTGGCTAAAAAATGGCTTGGGAAGGGAAGAGTTCGTGAAACTTGAAGAGGGTGAAATTCTTCCCTCGGGTCCAAAGTTACTCCCACATCCTGTAACCTCTCGCCACGACGTCATCAATTTCTGTGACGTAAGTATTCTGGCCTTGTTATCGGAGGTCGTGGCAGGGCCCGACTTAGCCTAGTTGGGGCCCAGGGCAAAAAAAAAAATCCCCCCCTTGCTTCACTATTCTAGTAATGAAGAACATACATTAAAAAAGTAAACGCTAAATAAAATTTCTGTTTGATTTGAGGGGCCTCACTTATGTTGGGTCCCGGGGCAACTGCCCCGTATTTCCCGTCCTTAGTCAGGCCGTGTGTGTGTGCTAGTGTTTGCGCACTACAGGTCAGACCGTTCGACCTACAACTACGAAATATGGCACATGCATACCTTAGGGACCGGGAATGTGTACCTAGGAGCTCTTTTTTGCATTTTTTAATTAAAATTTTAATTAATTAAAAATTAAGCAAAATTTTGATGTTTTTTTCTTTATAAATTTTAAAAATATTATAGCACAAAATTGATTTTCGCGTCAAATTAAAGGTCAAAAAATTATCTTTTCAATGGTGCTGATGTTTTGAGCTATAAATTAAAATTTTCTTTTTATTGAATTTTTAAAAATAATTTTTATCTGTACGAGCATCTGAAAAATCAGCATTCAATAACGTGTTGCTATCACATTTACAAAAGTTCTGATTAGAAAAAATAAGTTAATTACTATCGCAAATAAAACCTAGTTTGGGCGTTCTTAATGGGACATCCTCTATTGAGTCTTCATTCGTTTCTCTTTTTATATTTAAAGTAATGTGTTTCTTTTAAATATTTACTGACATTCAAGTAAGATTGTAAGCAGTATAAATTATAAAATCTTTTTGAAATATTTTTGGCAAAAGAAAAACCAAAATAGGCATATTCTGAACAATTATCTCCTTATTTATTTGCAGCTCGAGTATTTGTTTTGTGGTAGTGGTCATAGTCAGTGGGATATAAAAAGCCTGATGGAATGTTGTCGATCAGATCATGGTTACACACATGAAAGTAGGGCTATTAAATTCCTCTTTGAAATTTTGAGCAGTTATAATCAGGAGCAACAAAGACGGTTTCTCCAATTCGCAACTGGATCACCAAGATTACCTGTTGGAGGTAAATAGCTTTTAATCTTATTCTCTATTTTCATCTAAGATGATATTCTTTTTTATAATTTTGTTATTTTTTATGTTGTATTCAACAAGCAATTCTTATATCTTTCTACCATAATCTAATAAACTGATTGATTGAACAAAACAGACTTACTTTATAAGCTTTGCATTTTATAGTAATGTGTAGTTACTATTAAATGTTTTTTACATAACTTGTAAGGATAACAAAATTTAATGTCTTAAAAATAAAGAAGGGCATGGAAATTTAAAATAAACTATCTAAAATATTATTCTGTTTGTGGCTGGCGAAAAATTAACTTGAAAAAGAGGAAAGGCGAAGTAAAGCGAACAATGATACAGTGATTTTTAAAATACAAAAACAGATCTAAAATTAATTTACAAATATAACTACAGTATAAATGAAACATTTGTAGTTAGAAAACATATAGATATGGAAGATATTACTAATTGTTATTTGAGAATCAATTTCAGTGTGCTGTTATCTAATTACTGGGCTGAAGTAAGATTGTTTGTAAACCACTTTACACCTTTTGCATCATATTCTAAAAAAGGCAGTACTATGATAAAAAAAGTATTACAATTTGCATTTAGATAGGAAATTGTTGGAAACATGCAGCTCTTAAGGCAAAATTATGTACAATTTTTTAATATGTACAAAATTTCGTAATTCTGTTGATCTACCATCAATAAAACTATCAGATATGTAAAGTTTTATTGTTTTGTTATCATTTAAACAAAATATGTAGCTAATTCTATTCTCTCCTATGAGTAATATTTTAACATTTCTGATATAGGTCTGAAATCCCTGTCACCACCTCTTACAATTGTTCGTAAAACTCTGGATGGAAGTGAAGACCCAGACATTTATCTCCCATCAGTGATGACATGTGTAAATTACTTGAAACTTCCAGATTATTCAACTATTGAGATAATGAGAGAAAAACTTCAAGTTGCTGTTAGTGAAGGCCAACATTCTTTTCATTTGTCTTGAGAAAATTTGTTCATAGGCGTAATTATTTAACATAAACATTTTGCCCAATGCAACAAATTTTCTTTTCTTAAGCTCAGTTGAAGATACATTGATGAAAGCATAATTTGAGCTTTTATAAATTTACTTAGCACTGGAGTGAATTGGGCAAATGCTTCTGCAGCTTGTTTCGTCACCGTCCCACCTACCTCAAAAAAGTGGGCTTTGTGCTAATCGAGTGACATAAGTATCTTCAAATGCCATTATAATAAATGTTTTAGTTGTCATATCATGTATCTATTATTTTAAATATATATATATATATAATGTGTTCATCTATTCTATATCAACCAATGACTGATCTGTATTTCTGTGAAGCAGTTTATATTTCAAAACATTGTCGATGTTATGCACATTGGACATAGTTTTGTATTAGTTTGTGTAAATAATGATTGATGATGGGATTTATATATTGTGAATACATATGATAAAGCTTTCTTTATAAGTGTACTTTAAAGAATAATTTGATATCTATATGTTGATTTTTATCTCCTTAACTGTGCTTAGCGTTTATTTCTTATGCACTTTAAACAGGTTCAAAGTAGTTAAAGTGTATGTCTTTATGTGACTTCATTTTTTCTTCCCATACACATAGATGTTATTCCGATTGATGTGAAGATCGTCTCCAAACTGTATTCTGTAAGTAGGTAATATAGTAGAAGCTTTTTGCAAAGTATTTCTTTTTCCGAAACTTAATTTGTTATATCTTATGCTATATAGTTATATTATTTCTGTATTTTTTATTTCAAATAAATAAAGTGAGATCTGTCTAATTGTTTTCCCTTCTTGGTAACATATCTAAATTTTTTCCTACTTGATGATATAGCACTTATTTCTGTTTGTGATTTGAAAGTGTGCATGTTTTATATATTATCCTAATTTATTTCCTTTATGGATATAGATTGAAAATTTTAATGTTTTCCCAAATGATTCGTATTATTTCATGTATCTTAAAATTTTTTTAAACAGATGATAACTATCAAACTTAAATTGTACTTTCAATTGTAAAGTTCCATGGATTTCAAAGTTAGTGCTAATTTGCATATATTATGTATTTAGTTAGAATATCTGAGATCTTATTTATTATTTAACAGTAAGTGGTATGCCGCTAAAATTCTTAATTCCCAGTTTCTCTCTCTCTCTCTCTCTTTTGCACAGAAAATGTTTAAGTTTCCTTCACTATTGCTTCCATAAAAGGTGTTTCAGAAAAGTGGGTGAAATGTTTATTTTCTTATTTATTGCAACTAGACATGTACTTTAAACTGTAGAGTTTTATAAAATAAGGTGCCCAAAGGTAGAATGCTTTTGATTTTTGTGCTACTTCAGGATTAAAAATTTTTAAAATTAAGTGCTTAAGTGCAAAAAATATGCCAATGAGTAAAATGGTTTTTCTCACCCTCATTTGTAAGCGTATAAAATGTCCTTTTTCATTTTGTAAAATTTTCTGCAGTGTTATATGTCAAATTTATTGCCAGGGTCAATTTTTCTCCTTTGAATAAATTTAGAAAAATTGATCAAATACAATAACTAAAGTGTTTAACAAAACCTTATTCAATACATTTTCAACCTTTGATATGTATATAAAGTTGCTGTCTCCTAATAATACTTGCATGCAATAATGCTTACTCCTAATAATACTTGATTTAATTCTTGTGACATGTGTTCTTGAATTATCAGGAATGATCTGCATTTATATGATACATGCTATTTGCAGAAAGATGTAAGCAACTCCTTAAATAAAGTCAAGCTTAGTTCTAGAGGATGAAGGTCCTTGTAATACATCTCCCTTCTCAGTGAATTTGGCATCTAACCATCATCTTACAGATGCTATGGTTAAGAAAAGTACCAACTAGATGGGACTATATTTCTAGAAGTACTATCAAAACTAAATGAATGTATTGATCCCCATGCAACATAATTTAGTCAAAATAAAGTCTAAAAAATATCATACCATATATATATATATATATATATATATATATATATATATATATATATATATATATATAATGGGTTGGTAACTAAGTGATTGCGAATTTTGTCAATAGATTCACTCTACACTTTTTTTGTTGTGTTAACGTGGTCAGAGCATCTAACCTATATTTTTTTCTTACTGCGTGGACATCTAATTATAATTAGTAAATTATATCTATTAGTTCTTTAGCTCTGTTTTTATCTCAGTTTAAAAATGGAGAAACAGGACCTGCACTTCCGACACATTTTATTGTATTACTTTCAAAAAGGCAAAGGTACATCGCAGGCACAAAAGAAGTTATGTGCCATATATGGAGATGAAGCCTTAAAAGAAAGGATGTGTCGAAATTGGTTTGAAAGATTTCGTTCTGGCGATTTTTCACTGAAAAATGCACAACGATCTGGCCGCCCAGTCAAAGTGGATGAGCCCCATATCAAAGCCATTATCGATTCAGATCGTCACAGCACAACACAAGACATTGCAGAGAAGCTCAATGTATCACATACATACATTGAAAAAAATAACAACTCTTGGTTATGTCAAGAAACTTGATTTATGGTATGCACCAGCTAAAGGAAATTCATTTGGCGCAACGGATTAGCATCTGTTATTCGCTTCTGAAACGCAATGAAAATGATAAATTTCTGAAAAACCTAGTTACTGGCGACGGAAAGTGGATAGTTTATAAGAATGTTACTCGCAAGAGATCTTGGGTGAAGCAAGATCAACCAACCCGAACATCAAAAGCAGAGATTCATTTAAAAAAAGATTATACTATCAGTCTGGTGGGATTACAAAGAAATTTTGTATTTTGAACTCATGCCACAGAGCCAAATGATCGATTCAAATGTGTATGTTGAACAACTCGACAAACTGAACGATGCAATTGAAGAAAAGCGATTGGTATTGTCAAATCGGAAGGGTGTTGTTTTCCGTCATGATAGCGCAAGGTCCCACACAGCTTTGGTCATTCGGCAAAAATTATTGGTACTGGGTGGGATGTTTTGTCAAACCCACCGTATAGCCCTCATCTTGCGCCTTCGGATTGCCATTTGTTTCGCTCCATGCAAAACTCTTTAAATGGTAAAAAATTTTAATAACGCGGATAATGTCAGATCACATCTAATTCAGTTTTTTTAATAGCACAGACCGGAAATGTTATGAACGGGGAATTTTTACACTGCCAAAACGATGGGAAAAGGTCATCGACAAGAACGGGCAATATCTAATTGAATAAAGTTATATTTTTTAACGA
>JAOUZG010003378.1:2950512-2977760 GCA_026289955.1 Argiope argentata
TATATATATATATATATATATCACTTAAATTGTTTGTTGTGAGCAAAAAGCTGAGTCGTGGCCGAAATCATGGAGAAGACTGGTTGAACGTTTAAATTCGTTTTATTCCATCACGGGAAGCATGCATTATTTACAAGCTGACGGACAAGACGCTTCCGCTCACAGCGCAACAGAAAAGCAGAAGCTCAAAGAAGGATGGGATAACATTATCCCTGGACTTAAATGCCTTAAAATTTTAATAGGGAGAATATTTTTTATAGAGCTTATAAAATCAGATTTCGATGGGGATTTCCTTGACACACCCATAAGAGCATGGGAAAACACAGGGATAATTTTAAAAGAATGTGCTTTTCTGGACAATTTTCAACTCTTACACGGAGTGTGGAAAAGTAGCCGGCGTTTAGCTGTTTCAGCAATTTTACACAGCTTCTGTTGAATTAATTAATTAGAACAAGTGGAATGTATCAGGAAATAAGGGAATATTTTAGAATGAAGTTGCTATGGCAAACTTAAAGTGGAAATTAATTTGAATTTAAATTGAGAGTTTATAATATCACACACACACACACACACACACACACACACACATATATATATATATATATATATATATATATATATATATATATATATATATCATGGTATTCATAATGTGGCTTTTTTGAAGAGATAATTTTTTGTTTGAAAGAGCATTGTTTTGACATTTAATGCCTGTATCTTGATTATAGTAAATTTGCTTGTCCAAATTACATTACTGAGAAAGAATACTCTGTTTCCACCTGAGATGAGTAACTACAGAATTAACACGGAGAATAAAATTTAAAATAAATAAATAAATATATGAATCCCTTTTATTGTTTTTCAGATTTGAACTAAAGACCAACAAAAGTCAGTGAAACATCCTGTCAATCGTTCTACCAAGCCACAAATCCCTAGAACGAATGCTTTCTCTAAGATACTTAATAGGATTATCGAATTCAAGATTTAAATACGGTTGTAATCTGGCCGAAAAATACATTGCAAAAACCAAGCAAAACAATAGAAACGATTTCTGCTCATCTACAAGATATTGACTCTTTAAATTTCAATTAAATATATAAATATTGTGACGTAAATTTTATTTGTTAAGTATATGGTTTGGGATAATTCGGAGTAACTATTGAATTCACTCTCTAGCTGCTTTTTCCGCGGGTTGACAATTTTGGAATTTTCTTTAGCAACCCGTTTTTGTCTCAATTTAGAATATTCATTTTTACTATTTCGGATTTTTATTATATTATCGTGTTACGTATAGTATCGGTTCCCTTCTTTTGAAAAATGTTAGGACTTGTTTGCTAACATCACATCTAAATAGCGGTTTTCAAGAATTACGCAAACTAAGGGTTAACATTGAGAGTTGTAATCTAAAGAACGGGAAAAAATATTTAAAACCGTTTTTTAGCTCCTCCACTTATTATCTAGAAATAACTAAAGGCCGGACTTGACTATCTAATAATGATTGAATGGTCCCTCCAATAGCTATCTATTAATAATTCAGAGGCACGGGCAGCATTTTACTATCTAATAACAAATGAAGGGCCCTCCACTATTTAATAATATCTCAATTTCGTGATCCGAATTTAACTATCTAATACTAATTGAAGGATACCTCTACTAATAATAACTGAAGGGAGCGGGTCGAACATAACAATATAATAATATTTGAAGGGTCCTAAATTAGCAATCTAATTATATCTCAACGGATGGACGGACTTAAATATCTGATAATAATTCAGAGGTCACTCCACTGTCTATCTAATATTATCTGAAGGTCACGTGCCGAATATAACTATTTAATAATAATTGGAGGTTCCATCCACTAGCTTTCTTATAACTCATGGAAGCAAGCCGGATATAACTATCTGATAATGTTTAAAATGTTCCTACACTAGCAAGCCAATCGTATCTCCAAGGGGCGTACTGCACTTAACTATCTTGTAATATTTGAAAGGCGCCTCTATTAGCTTTCTAATATCTCAGGGACGCGTACCAGACTTAACTACCTATTAATATTTGAAAGACACGTGTAGGACTTAGTTATATTATAGCAATTCTAGTATCCCTCTCCTAACGATCTAAAGGTCTCTGGACGGCACTTAATTATGTAATAATAATTGAAGTGTTTCTGAACTGTCTAATGATATCTCTATGGCGTGGGCAGGAAAGAAGTATCTAATAATATTTGAAGGGTCCCAAAATTGAAAAACTAATTATATCTCAAAGGCATGGGCTGAACTTTCCACAATAGTCTACTATAGAACACGGGGTGAAGCTAATATTTTTTTTTTCACTTATTGTGAAATCTGTTCGTAGGTAATGCTATAAATCCTTTTGTAGTTCACATAAATTTCATCCTAAGAATGAGCAATATCGGGGCAATCGCCTAGTTTCACATTTTTATTTTCTTATTTCAATTTTTAATTATTGATTTCCTTTTTAAATATAAATGAAGCATGATTTGAATAGTCAGGCGTAGAGTTTTTTTAGAATATTTTTCTTCATACTTTAAGGAAATAACCCAGTTTCTATCTGTTTTCAAGATTTTTTTTTGTCCAAGCCTTGGTAGTGAAGAAAAGAAGGAAAAGATAACCGTGACAAAGTTGAGAAGATTGAGTACCCAGAGCTTATATAGCTCTGAAAAGGGTTTTGCCTCACATTTTGGTTCCGTGAGAAAAGTAATAGGAAATACACACGACCACATAATTCGAGACAAATTATGAGCGAGTACTCCCTTCTTAACAACGGGATGGCAGATTAGCGAGGGATTTATTTGGCCCGGAAATGCTGAGGATATTGAAATCTATCTCACTTGATACACCATTTCTCTCTGGGTTCTAAAACGCCATTTTCTCTCATTCTGGCGTCTAAATTATTCTGCTGGTGTACTGCTTCTCTTAGCTTTTGAAATTGGATTATTGTGAATTTCGAATGAATTTGAATTTTTGTGGATCGAAAACAAAACCATTAACTCTTGGAGACATTTAAAATGAATTCAATTTTCATATTTTCGATGCATAATATGAATGCTTTCAAACATAAACATCAATGTAAAATATTTTAACAAAAGCCAGAAATTTCTTTGTCAGTATGCTTGTATTTTTTTGTTTACTTTGAAATATAATTTTATTCAGAAATTAAACTGTCTTTTTCCCCTCTCTCTCTTTCTTTCATATTGAAAAGTTCAAAAGGCGGTCCCTGATGACAAAAAGCCGTTAACAATAATTTATTGTTTATAAGATGTGAAATATTTGACACCAATCTTCGAGCCAAGTAATTTTTTTTTCTTTGAATTTTTAAAATCGCTAACAATTCGGAAATAGATAAATCCTACGAATGTAGAAATCCGTAAGGATATACATTCGCGTGATTGTAGAAGACACATCATCCGCGCAATAGAGATGTCAAAGTTACACTGAAACCACACTTTCAGTGATTGTAAAATTATTTTTAAAGCGTGTGTTAGATTGAAGAAGCAGTTGCTGAGTTTTTTAAAAAATTATTCCTGAGAATTTTATGGATATAGTTCAATTTTTAGCTTCTGTCTCGATTACTTTGTCCGAGACATGGTGAAAGCGAAATGACGAACCGAAAGGGTAAACAGAAAGAAAGTGTTTGAGAACAAACGTTAAGCTTATATAATTTTAAAATGAATATGCAAACCTCATCGTTTTGATTCTGTGGGGAATTGAATGGCCTGCAAAACTCTGAAGTTAAAGTAACAATGAAGATGGGATTTAACGATCAAGAATTTTTTTTAGATCGTAGCTAATTTGAAATTATTACACACGAGCATACACACACACATACACATATGATGTCTAAAAAAATGGGACATTTTTATTTCGTTACGTATTGCACCAATCCATACATTTCCAGTTACTAAGTTTCATTAAATAAGTTGGTCAATTGTATAGAAACTTTTTCGATTCTGTGAAGATTGAGAGTAAGGAGTTAAAAACCAAATTTTTATATGTAGTATAATAAATAGTGAAATGTTTCTCTTGCATTCATCAGTGCACGCACCAAGTTTAACATTTTTATATACAAAAGTTGCAGAGATATGCTTATTGTTAAGTGTAGAGGAACTTACCACAAATTTAGATAACAGTTATTTCAGAAATACAAATTTATTATTAAGCATAACTATATGTAAGCATGTGTCTTTCCTATCATCATGGTTTCAAAGAAAGGTTCGAATCATGAATGATTTAAGATAACTCAGAGAAGTATAGTGATACCGAACAGGAAAACGAAATTATTTGAAAGTGTGTATTTTCTTACAGAATGTCGTATTTTGATAGCTAAGAATATTAGAATATACTGACAATTTTATGGTATATATAATCACACTGCTGACCTAGTAGTAGATGTATAAAAGGTTTTTTTTTCCTTAATTCCCAGCCTCTTTCTAGGAAGTGTGTTTACAGAAAAGTTTAGCACTTACAAACTGCAGGATATTGACTTTCCCGAAGAGGCAGAAACTGATATCTTGACTTATTTTTCGAGTCCTTGTGTCTATCCAGAATTCCTCATTCCAAAGCAGACAACAGAGAGAAAATCTTAACGTAATACTGTATACTGTCTGTCCATAACAAGATCTCTGGCCGACAGTCGTCTGTGTTTACGGCGGGCGTTATAGAAACAGGTGTTGATAGGGAGGATTCATTTCGAATGGGTGGAATCGGACAGAAGTGTGGGAGGTTATTCTTTATCTTGGCGAAAAAATGAAGCGATAAAAAAAACTATTTCTCATTCGTCCTCTCGCTTTAGCCGCAGTTGCTCGTATCTTTATATTTACTTAGCTTACTTCTTTTATATTTCATTAATATTTTCTTTGGTTAATATTAACTGCATTTCATTATTTAATAATTTTTGTCTCTTGAATTTTGAGATCCTTTAAAATGCCTTTTCGATTTAAGAATGTAGAGGCTTGTGTTCTCGCCTTCCTGTTATTTTAATAGCTTTCCTTAGATAGGATTACAAGAATCTAAACATTTATGCATGCTAATATGAGTAAGAAAGATTAAAATATTTAACGACATTTCTTCTACTCAGGTGCACTGATTGCGATAGTAAAACGGAGACAGATAAGTACTTTTAAATGACATTGATGGGCTTTGAATAGAAAGGTATAGGACAATAGGAATGAAGAACTTTTAACACCGAAAAGATAAGATGAATGCAGGAATTTATGGATCCTTTATTGCTACAAAGCTCATGACGGCTATTATACATTGAAAAGAAAAGCTCATTTATCATTCTATTATTCAAATTGACAATTCGTGTGAAAAAATTTTCTTTCAAATAATTAAATTTCTTTTTTCAAGTCGTGGGAAATGAATAAATGGTCATCTGGGATATAAAAACGAACTTCTACAACGGTTTTATTAGAATAATGTAAAGCTATGTTGGGCTTATTTTTAGTTCAGTTCCGAGACATCTGACACGCGCTTGAGGGAACAGTTGAATTATTTCCAAATTTAGAACACTTTTACATATAAATGTGGAATTAATTGTGTTGTAGAAAGCTTGTACATATTGAAAAAAAGGTTACAAAGTTTGATTTTTTAAAAACTAAAAATTGATAAAATGGTAATTGTTAATTTTGAGTTTCGGAAAATAGTATAGATATCAAAAATAAATAAATTAACTAATTAATTTTAAAAAATTTGGAGAGGTTTTAAGCATATTTAAACATGGATATTTTACTTTATAACAGAATAAAAGCAAACTTTTATAAAAATTATGAAATAATTACGATTGTTTTTTTTTATGTTGAATTAGACAGATTACTTCGCGTTTGCTGCTTGGAATTCGATCTTAAGTAGTAAACATAAATTTAAAACAAATAAAAGGAAAATTATTTTTTTGTCATGCTGGATTCTACTGATTTTTTTCTTACTGTGCAGTCGTTAGACGTATAAATAATTATTCAGTTTTTATATTTGATTTACTCTGTTCTTTCTGTACTATTCTGTATTATTATGATAGGAATAATATATATTTTCAAAATTCCAAGTACGCAAATGATTTTCAGCCCAGTGAATTATTTTTCGAATTTGCTTTCGAAAATTAAAGGCAATATATCAAATGCTGCCAATTAGGCGCTAAACGCGCCAGCGTAAGAAACTTGAATGAATTTCTACCTCTGCGAAATGGACTCTTCCTACAGTCACCTGTTTCTATAACGCCCGCTATAAACATAGATGATTGTCGGCCAGAGATCTTGTCATGGACAGACAGTAACTTGCTTCCATACAGTATTCGTTGAGACTATAGACTTATGCAACAGTTTGCATGAGTAATTACACGATCCATAAATTTCATAACCGAGTCCCACCAAAGATAAAATAAAATCTTTCTTTTCTGAGAAATGCAATTTGGATAGATAACTGTAGTTTTAAACATTAACATAGAAACAGTAGTTTTGAAAACATCACTTTTGGAGAGTTCTTTGTGGAAGAGGAAATCCATTTTCCATTAGTGGATCTATAAATGTGTTATGTGGCATTTTCAGAAGCTTTTTGGTTGCTTTCATTTTTTAAAGTAATTTGCTGAATGTCAATAGATATATTCAATTAATTTTGATTGACATTATGTCTGAACTAAGAGATGGTTGACTTGGGTAATTTACTTTTGGGGATCTTTTTCGACGAATTCAAAAAGTGTATGATTAAAGGTCTCTAGGACCTTAACAGCTAAAAAATATCAAAAGTTGATCAAATGCAGCTTCCCCTAAAGTAAGAAAAAATTCTCAAACGTACGAGATTTTTTAATGCAGTTTTATGAGGCATTTAAACTTATAATTAGGAAGTTTTAAGTTGTAAAATAATTTTCATTAGTAAAAATATATGTGAAGAAAAATTTCTGTGTCGAAGACAGAATTTGCTAGCGCGCAAAGTTTTTCAGAAAATAAGCATCTTATATTAACAAATGTTTCACCAATTTACTCCTAAAGAATATAACTTGGTAATCATGCGATAAGATAAATATTTGAAAAAAATTATTGCAGTTATTTTACTTTTTATGTTGTTAAAACAAAATAAGGTTGTTTAAAACTATTGTTAGCATCCTAGAAAGCAATGAATAAGAGTTATACATAATAATACTACGATTTATCATGATTTTCTTTATTATGTGTGTATAAGCATACCTCGAAAATTTTATATGATACATGAAATATTTTTGCTTGGTTCTGCGCGCAAGCTCTGAAAATGTAGTACTAAAAATATTTTAAAATATTTTATTAAACTTCTTTATTCACGAATATCATTTACAAATACCACTGACCATCACATTTCTGAGTGAAAAATCAATTATGACCTTCACAGTTTGGTCTTTAACTTTTACAATAGTTAACATACATACATGTGCTATACCCTAAAATGTAGCACGTTCTTAAGCAATGAATCATCTGACCATTTCTTAAAATTTAAGGAAGGTTTATAAATAAATATTTTTTTTTTATTCTGCACTTTAAATAATTTTTCGTGTGCGAATTATACCTGAAAATTTCAACGGAAGTCTCTCTCAGACATTGGTCACGGAAAAATAATCTTAAGTCAAAAAATTTACTTTGTAATATCTAAGTAAATTTTACAGTCAAACACATAGAACTTTGAATCCTTATTGATGAGAGCATAGAAAAATTTCAGTCTTAGACACTTTTTCGCTATAGAAAAGATATAAAAATTCAATTTTTTTAAAAAAAAATTTATTATTATCTGTAAAAATGAAAATATTTTCATACATATGGGTGCTTAATTTGGTGAACTTCGAATTAGAAAAATACGTCTAATTTAATTACAATGGTTAATAAAACGAAGATAGGACACCTTGTGTGTGTATATATATATATATATAATATATATATATATAATATAAGGGAACCAGAGGCTAGTTGTAACACACACGTTGCAACACTGTTTATGAAATGTTTAATCAAAATTTATATAATCTACAAGTGCACGTGTCAGACATCTAATAATAATTGAAGATCCATCTACTAAATATCTAATAATAACTCAAGGGAGCGGGGCAGACATAGCTTTTTAATATTAATTGAAGGATATCTCCGCTAACTATTTAAAAACTTAACTATCTAATAACATAATAAGAGCGCATCACAACTTAATTATCTAATGATACCTCTAAGTCGCGGTCGAACTTAATTATGTAATAATAATTGGAGGGTCCCTGAACTAACTGTCTAATAATATATCAAGGGCTACTATTAATATTTAATAATAGCTGAAAGGTCTCTCCACTAACTATATAATAATATCTTAAGGGCGTGGGATGGACTTAACTAAAGGGTGTCCCAAAATTAACGAAAAATTTGAATTTGCCGCCATTTTTGCAGTAACTTATTGGCAATCCTGAAAATGAACGATATTATAGCTGAGAGTTTAGGGTTAGTAAAAATGGAACGTTACACGATACAACAATATGTTTTCATTATTGAGCAATCGATTATTGGACTATACTTTTTTGAAAATGAGGCAGGTAAAGCAGTAACTGTTACTGGGGCTCGATATCGCGACATGATAACAAAGTCTTTTCTGCCGAAATTGGATGATATTGATGTGGCCAATATGTGGTTTCTACAAGACGGTGCCACATGCCATACAGCCCGTGAAACAATTCAATTACATCCTGAGATATTTCCTGGTCGTGTGCTCTCTCGTTTCGGTTATCAGAATTCGCCTCCTAGATCGTGTGACTTTGCCCGAAGTGTTATTCCATAAATAATCCTATCTTATGAATTTAATGATTCAATAAAAAAAATAACCATCTTAAGATTGCAAACAGGTTTTCTATTAAATTCAAATCTTGCGTTAATTTTGGGACACCCTTTATTTAATAATAATTGAAAAGTCTCTCCACTAACTACTAAATAATATCTCAAGGGCTTGGGAAAAATTTTGGTGAAAAATATGGAAAATATTAGCGAAAATAAGAAGAAATCTTAAGAAATATAGAGAAATTTTCAGGGGAAAATAGTGAAACTTGTAGTGGAAATTAGGGAAAATGTTAGAAGAAAAAGGGAGAAATCTTAAGAAACAGTGAGAAAATTTTAAGAAAAAAAATGGGGCACATTTTAGGGAAAACAGAGAGAAAATTTAAGAAAAATATTAATAGAAAGCTTTTAGGAATGATAATAGTACGAAACATTTTAGGAAATATAAAAATAGGAAACATTTTATGTTAAAATTCACGGAGTAATAGGGAGAAATCTTAAGAAACAGGAAACATTTTAGGGAAATTTCACGAAAAAATAGTGAACATTTGAAAGCAAATAGGGAGCGTTTTAAGGAAAAGTAGGAAAATTTTTAATGAAAATTGGATAAAATGCTAAGAAACATTGAGAAAATAAATGAAAAAATAGTGACAATTCTATGAAAAAGGAAAAATATTAATAATTTCAGGGGGATGAAAAATTTTAGGGAAATAGAGAGGAATCCTAAAAAACGTGGGGGAAATTTTATGGCAAAACAGTAAAAACTAATGAACATTTTCCGGAAAAAAATGAGTGAAATCTTAATAAAATCAAGGAATACTAACACAAGTTTTAGGGGGGAAAGGAAAGATAGAAAAATTGGTAAGGAACCTAGGGTGAAAGGTTAAAAAAATAGGCATATTTTTAAAGAAAAATAGGGGAAATTATAGGCAAATATTTGAAAATTGTTAGGGGAAAAAAAAGGAGAAATCTACAGAAATATAGGGAAATTTTTAGGGAACTATAGCAAATGTTTTTAGCGAAAAATAATGAAAATTTAGGGGGAAAATAGAGAAAAATTAAGGAAAAATGTAAAGGAAAATTGGGAGAAATATTAGGAAACCTAGGAAATTTTTTGGGAAAATTAAGGAGAGATAAACATTTTAGGGGAAAGGGTTAATTTTAGGGCAATAAATGAAAGTCAAAATGCACAGAAACATAGGAAATAGTTTTAGATAAAAATAGGGGAAATTTTAAGAAAAAATAATGAGAAAGTTAAGGAAAAAAATGAAAAATAGAGAATTTAAAGGAACTTAGATAATATTTTAAGGAAAAATAAAAAAATTGTTGGGGAAAATTTTAGAAAAAATAAGGAAAAATCTTAAAAAACGGAATACGGAAAAATTTAATAAAAAAAGGGGGTTAGGGTAGAGGAAATAATAAACATTTTAGGGGAAAAAATTTAAAGTGTTAGAGAAAATAGCGAGAAATTTTAAGAAACAGGAAAATTTTATGGAAAAATATTAATGTTTTAGGGAGAAAAAAAACCGGAAAAATTTTACGGGGGAAAGGAGAAATCATTAGAAACATAAGGAAAATTTTAGTGATAAATAGGGGAAGTTTTGGAAAAAATAGTGAAAATTTTAGAGAAAATAGGGGAAATATTATGAAACCCTAAATAATATTTTAGGGAAAATAAAGAAAAATCTTAAAAAACAAAGTAAACATTTTATGGAAAAAATGAAGTTTTAATCAAAAATTATGAAAATTTTTGAAAAAAAAATATATAATGAGAAATCTTAAGATATATAGAGAAAATTTTATGGGAAAAGAAAGGAAATATTAGGAAAATATAGTGAAAACGTAGGGAAAAATAGAACAAAAATATTGAAGTATATTAGGGAAAACTGCGAGAAATTTTAAGAACCATCGAGGAGATTTTATGGAAAAATAGTCGAAATATTAAGAAAACATTTGAAAAATGTTAGGGGAAATTTCAAAGAAAATTACCGAAAATTTTATTGAAGAATATGAAAAATGTTAAAATAAATAGGAAGAAATCTCAAGTTACATATGGAAAAATTTACGGTGAAATAAAGAAAAATTGGGGACAGTAGTGAAATATTTAGAGAAATGCATGGTTACATTTAGAGAATAATAGGAAGATGAAGAAATTATATTAGAAAAAAGGAGTGAAATTTAAGAAAAATAGGTTGTATTTTTTTTTTTTTTTGAAAAATAGAAAACATTTTAGTGAAAAGATGTAAAATTGTTATATAGGGAAAATTTTCATTAAAATTGAAATTATGCAGAAGATTTCATTGAAATTATACAGAAGATTTTTTTACGGAAAAACAGGGGGGTATATAAAAATAGGGATAATTAGTAATAGTATTCCGAAAAAATTTTGGTATAGGGAAAAAATGGAAATTAGAAAAAATGTTAAGGAAAATAGTGTAAAATATTAAGAAAAATAGGGATGATTGTAGAAGAAAATAGAGGAAATTATAGGGAAAAATTTGAAAAAAATTAAGGAAATAGAAAAATAAAGGAAGCATATTGGGTATTTTTGGGAAAAGTAGAGGAAATTTTATGGAATAAGAGCCCAAAAATTCGTAAGGAGAAATCTTAAGAAACGGGGGGGGGGGGCAAATTAGATTAAAACAATGGAAATTTTAGGGAAAAATTGTGAATATTTCGGAAAATATTAGAGAGAAAAATATGATTGAAAAATAAGAAAAATGTTATGAAAAATTGGGGAAACTTTAAGTAGAAAATATTAAAATAAGTAGAAACTTTAAGAAACAAACTGAAAATTTTTGTGGAAAATTGGGAAAAATTAAATGTTGTGAAAATATTTAAGGGAAAAATAAGAAAAATGTTACAGAAATAGCGAGAAACCTTAAGAAACGCAAGGAAAGTATTAGAGAAAAATAAGCAAAATTTTAGGAAAAAAAACTAATAATTTTTTATATTATAACATGAAAAATGTTAAGGAATATAAGGTGAAATCTTAAGAAACATTAGGAAAATTTAAGGAAAAAATAATGAATTTTTTATGAAAAATAGGGAGAATTCTTAAGAAACATTGTTGAAATTTTAGGGAAAAATATTCAAAAAAGTTAAATTTTAGTGAAAAAAAAGATAATTTTAGGGAAAAAAGAGTGACAATTTTAGGGAAAATAGGGTGAAATCTTATGAAATATTAGGAAAATATTAGTGAAGAATAGAGTAAATTTTAGGGAAAAATATTAAAAATAGGGGGAGATAATTTTAGGGAAATAAAATTTTACAGAAAATAGAGAGAAATATTGAAAAAACATAAAGAAAACTTAAGTAATAAATAGGGGAATTTTTTGGAAAAATTAGGAACATTTTAGGGAAAGTAGGGTGAAATCTCTAGAAATTGTGAAAATTTTACCGAAAAATTGGAGAAATCATATGAAACAGAGGGAAAATTTTACTGAAAAATGGTAAAATCCTCAGAAACAGAGGGAAACATTCATTGAAAATAGGAAACATATTAAGGAAAAGAGAGAGAAATCTTAAGAAATATAATGAAAGTTTTAGGGTAAAATAGGGGAAATTTTAAGGAAAAGTAGTGAAAATATTAGGAAAACATTTGAAAATGTTGGAAGAAATTTTAAGAAAAGTAGAGAACATTTAAGTAATAATGGAGGAAACTTTATGGAAAATTAGGGACTTTTATAAAATATTTATTGAAATAAATGTTTAATTTTGCAGAAAAGTAAAAAATGAAACAGAGTGAAATCTTAAGAAAAATAGGGCAAATATGAAAAATATTAGGGAAAAAGGCCGAAAATATAGAGAATATTTTAATGATAAATATTGAAGATCTTAGGGAAAAATAGTGAACATTTTATGGAAACATAAGAGGAATATAAAATAGGAAAAAAGTTAGCAAGAAGTCATAAAAAACATAAAGAAAATTTTAATGAAACACAAGAGAAATTTTTATGGAAATTGGAAGTTTCAGGGAAAATAGAAAGAAATATTAAGAAAGCAAATATTTTATAGAAAAATAGGGAATATAAGTAAAAAATAGGTAGGTATCTAAAGAAACGTAAGTTAAGTTTTTGGAAAAATATAGAATATTATATTGAAAAATAGTTACAATTTTAGTGGGTAATATCAAAAATATTAGGGAACAAAGAGAGAAATCTAAGGAAAAATATGGTAAAATCTGAAGTTATAAAAATTTTTAGATTAAAAAAAGATATTTTTCTGAAAAATTGTGGTAAATTTAGGAAAAATAAGGATAGTTTTAAGGAAGCTCAGTTAAATCTTTGGAGAAAACAAAAGGAAAATGTTAGGAAAACTAGGAGGAAATTTTGGTAAAAGTGGTAAAAATAGTTAAAAATATTGAAAATTTTAAGCAAAAATAGGGAAAAAAGTGAAAAATCTTAAGAACCAAGAAAATGTTTATTAAAAAATTGAGGGGGGGATTTGGGAAATATAGGCTAAATTTGAAGGAGATATGTGAAAGATTTTAGTTTAAAAAGGTAGAAATCTTAGTAAACGTATTGACAATTTTAGAAAAAGTAGGATAAATATTCGGGAAAAATTGGAAGAACTTTTAAGAAACTTAAGCAAAATTTTAAGGAAAGTTAAAATTTTGGAAATAAGCAGGGTAAAATAGCAAAAATTTTAAGGAGAATAGAGATAAATTTTAAGAAACAGCGAAAATTTTAAATAAAAATAGTGAATATTTTATGGAACTATTGGGTTACTTTTAGTTAAATTTTTAACGAAAAATACAGAAGTTTTAAGGGAAAAATAGAAAAAAAAAGTTTTATAAGAAAAAAAATCTTAAAGAAAACGTAAAAATATTTGGAAGAAAAAGGGGAAATTTTAAAGAAAATATTGAAATGTTTCGGGAAAATTAGGAAATTTGTTTAGAAAAAATATGGCAATTGATAGGAGAAATTTTAGGGAAAAGTTGGTTTGTAGGGTTTAATGGCATAAGGGCTATGATGCGCCAAACATTTGGTTAAACAGAACATTGAAATTAAAATACACTAGATTTTTAAAACATTACCTGTTCCTTAACATTCATATAAAATTGAGATGAAATAATATTCATATAAAATATAAAAAATGTACAAGGAAACAAAATTTGGTTTTTAAAATTGAGAGAAAGAAAGTCTCAAGAAAATACATTTTATGACAGAACACAGCAAACACTTTGAAGTGTACATAAAAACATTCATAATTATTTTAGGAAAAAAAATGTTAGGAAGAAATCTTAAGAACATACGGAAAATTAAAAGGAAAATTATTGGATGTTTTAGTTATAAATAGTGAAGATTTTAGGAGATTGTTAGGAAAAATCTTTAAAATTTTAGAAAAATGGAAAAAATTAGTGAAAACAAGGGACATTTTTGAGAAAAAAAGGTGAAAATTAAAGGAAAATAGAGAAAATAATAGGGAAAAGCAGGAAAAATGTTAGGAAAAATAGGAAGAAATCTTCAGAAACATGCGGATTAGTTAAGAGAAAAACATGTTAAAAATAGTGAACATTTATTAAAAAATGGGGAAAATTTTAGAGAAAAACAGGAAAAGTATTATGAAAAATATGAAGAAATCCAAAGAAATATGAAAAGTTTTAAGCAAAAATACAATGAAACAAAAAAGTTCTTGCTGTTTGCGCGTTTCCATTGCAAGAAGTGAGAATAAGTATGCAAATTCGTGTATGATGTGATTGGGAAACCGTCAGTTGAGAGTAGGAATATCAGTTGTTATAAACTCAGGTCTACTGCTCACATTCATCAATCGGAACTCGTACAGTAGCGAAGCGAAATGAACGTATCGAAGGAGCTCGTTCGGGATTGTTTACTTTACGATTTCAATGTCGGCTTCTCAGCCGCTGCATCAAGTCGCCGAATATGTCAAGCGTTTGGGGATGGTGCTGTCAATGAATGCACTGCAAGGTATTGGTTTCAAAAAGGAGATTTGCATCTTTGTGATAAGGCTCGAACAGGATGACCACAGGCCTGCCAACGGGCCAAAAGGTCACTGGGGACCAATTACTCACAGTAATTGGAACGTGTACAACAGGCATTGCATCAGAAGAAACCAGCACTAGTTAATTGAAAGGGTGTACTATTATTTCATGGTAACGTAAGGCCACATGTATCGGGGGTGGCCAGGAATACGATACAGAGACTTCGTTGGGAGACTTTGTGCCATTCTCCTTACTCACCTGACCTTGCACCACCAGATTACCTACTCTTCCATTCCCTGGACAATCATCTTCGTAGTAAATCCTTCATCATTGAAGCAGACGTGCGCCAAGCTCTCACAGACTTCTTTGCGTCCCACACACCCCGAGTTTTACCGCAAGGGGATTGAACAACTGGAGACACGTTGGCAGAAGGCGCTGCATGCCGATGATGATTACTTCGAGGACTAACAATAGGCTACGCTGTTTGTATGTCATGTTCTTTTGGGTCATTAAAAACGGTAATAACTTTTTTTGTTTACCTTGTAGATAAGCTTTTAGAGAAAAATAAGGGAAATTTTAATACTTATTTTAGGGAAAAATAGGGAAAAATTTTCGGAAAGTAGGGAGAAATCTTAAGAACCATTGGAAATGTGGAAAAATGTTAGGGAAAGTGAGGGGAAATCTTACGAGTCATAGGGAAAAATAGGGGTAATTTTAGGGAGAAATAATGTAAATATTAGGAATGATTTGTGAAGAAAGTAGGAAATATTTTAGAGAAAATAGGTACTCTTAATCGTAGGGGAGAATTTATGGAAAAATAGGGACATTTTAAGGAAATATAAGGGGAAAATAGGAAACATGTCAGCGAAAATAAGGAGACGTCTTTTAAGGAGAAGCGTAGGGAACACTGGAAAATATTGGAAATTTTATGGATAAATAGTGAAAATCTTAGGAGAGAATATGAGAAATTAGAGAAAATGTTTGGGTTAAATGTGGAGATATTTTTAAAAAACATTAAAAAATAATTTTGGGGGAAAATACAGGAAATTTTAAGGATAAACATTGGATAATTAATAGGAAAATAGTTAAATTTTATGAAAAAATAAGAAATTTTTAAAGAAAAATAAAAAAAATACCAGGAAAAATATTGAGAAACAGAGAAATTTAAGGGAAAAATAAGGAGAAATGTTAAGAAATATGATGAAAAGTGGGGGAAATTTCAGGAAAATACAGGGAAAAAATTGTATAAAAATAATAAAAAAAATTATATAAAAATTGGGTAGAGTGTAAGAAAAATGTTGGGGAAATTTGTGAGAAATTTGTAAAATTATCGGAAAAATATTGTTCAAAAATAGGAAAACTTTTTTGAAAAATAGAGAATATTTTAGGGGAAAATAATGGAAATTTAATGGAAAATTGGTAAAAAATTTAGAGAAAAATAGGAAAATCTGATTAATATCAGGAAGAATCTTAAGAATTAGATTGAAAATTTTAGGAAAAAATAATGATTTTAAGAAAAAAAGTTAATATTTTAAGGAAAATTGTGATGAAAAATAGGGAGAAATTTAAAAAAAAAAAAAAACGTAATGAACATTTTATGAAATTTTGTTGAAATTTTAGGAATTTTTTTTTGAAAATTGAATTTAAAAATAGAGGATATTTTAGATTAATACGGAAGAAATGTTACGAAAATAGGGTGAACTCTAAAGGAACGTAAGAAAAAGGGAGACAATTTTAGGCTAAAATAAGAAAAAAGATATTAAGAAACATAGAGCACATTTTAGGGATTTATAGAATTTTAGGGCAATGATATTTTAACATTTTGGGGAAAAATAAGGAAATTTTATCGAAAAAATAAAAATGCTAGTGAAAATATTGAGAAATCTTAAGGAAAATGGAAAAAATTCTAGGGAACAATTGGCAACATTTTAAAAAAATTAGAGAAACTTTTAAAAAAATTGTAAAAATTTTAGGGGAAATAGGAAAAACTCTAAAGAAATATAAAGAATATTTTAAAGGAATGTAGGGGAAATGATAAGAAAAATAGAAGGAAATCTTAAGAAGCATAAAGAAAAGTTTGAGGTAAAAATATGGGAAAACTTAGTATAAAATAGGACACATGTTAGGGGAAAAAGGTAGAAATAATAAGAAAAATTTGAAATATATAGGGAAATAAAGGGGAAATTTGACGGAAATAAGAGAAAAAGTTATTATTAGAGAAAAAGTGTAATTTTTAGTGAAAAATAGGGGAAATTTTAAGGAAAAATAGTAAAAATTTTAGTGAAATATATTTTAGGAAAAAATAGAAAAAAAATGATATAGAAAATAAGGAAAAAAAGTTTAAGGAAACGCAAAAATATCGGGAAAATAGAGAAAATTTGAATGAAAATTAAGGAAAGATTTTCCTATTGAAAATTTACCCTAATATTTTTAATATTAGGGCTAGAAAGGATAAATTTTTTGAGACGTAAAAAAAAAATTTAAGGAAAAATAAGGGAAATTATAGAGAAAAATAGAAGAACTTTTATGGAAAAATATCAAAATTTTTTGAAAAATAGCTAATATTTTAGAGAAAAGAGGGGGAAATCTTTTGAAACATACATAATATTAAAGTGAAAAACATTGAAAAAAGGGGATTTATGCAAAAATATTGAAAACTTTACAGAAAAAATAGCAAAATTTTAGGAAAAATATAACTAACATAAAATTATAAAAAAACTATCTTTCTCTAAATTTTCCTCAACAATTTCCTAAAATTTTCCGTCGTTTTCTTTTTTCCCTATCATTTTCCTATTTTTGTCTAAACTGTCTTCTATTTTTTCCTAAAACTTTTACTATTTTCCCATATTACTCAGTATTTTCTTTTCTTTTTTCCTAAAAGTCTCTCCTACTTTTCCGTAAGATATTTTTTAATTATTTCCTTATTATCCATTACATTTTTTCTGTATTTCCATTAAACATTTCCTATCTTCCACTAAAATTCCCCCTATTTTCCCCTAAAAATTTAACTGTGATTCTTCCTATTTTCAATAACATTTTTCCTATTTTTACCTTAAAACTTTCATTTCTTCCCCCAAATTTCAAAATTCTTTTCCTAAAATTTCTCTTATTTTTCCCTGAAACTTAAACTATGTTTTGTAAGATTTTTCTGTACATTCATCAATATATTCCTTTTATTCCCCAAAATTTTTTCGATTTTGTCCCAAAAATTTTTCCTAATTTTCCTTTAAATTTCCACTATTTTTCTTTAAAATTGTCGCTATGTTTATTTAGATATTTTTTTTCTATTTTCTCCGAAATTTGTTGCTCTTTCTCTAAAATTTCCCCTATTTTATTCTAAAAATATTTTCTTTCTTAAGATTTCTGCTAATTTTCCCTAAACTTTTTGATATCTTTTCCTAAAATTTTCACTTTCTTTCCCTAAAATTTTCTTTATTTTTAATGAAAATTTTCCTATGCTTAGGATTTCTCCCTAATTTCAATAATATTTTTGAAATTATTTCATAAATTTTCGCAAGCAATATTTCCCCTATAATTTCCTCTATTATTCTCAAAAATGTTTCTCCTGTTTACCTTGAATCTTCCCCAATTATTTTCTAATATTTTGAATGCTTACCCCAAAACTTTCTATTTTTTACACTGTAAGTTTCTATATTTTCCTTAAAATTTCCCTTTATTATTCCTATATTTCCGTAAAATGTTCTGTAAAATACTTTTTCATAAAATTTTCTCTATTTTTCCCTTTGTTTCAAGATTCGTAACTTTACCTATTTTTTCTATTTTCCTATAAAATTTCCTGTATTTTTCTAAATTTGTCCTCTATTTATCCCTAAAATTTTTAATATTTTTGCCTTATTTTTTTCTTATTTTTCTTAAGATATCTCCTTTCTTTTACTAATTTTTTCCTATATTTCCCTAAAATATTCGTAATTTTTTAAACTTTCATTGTTTTCCTCTACAGTTTCTCCTATTTTTCAATAAAATTTTCCCTTCCTTCCATTAGTTTTCTTACTCACTCTTTTAACTAAATATTTTTCTATTTTTCCCTCAAAACTTCCCCTATTTTCCCCTAACATTTTTGCTAAAATTTCGATTTGTTTCTTAAGTTCTGTTTCCATTTTCCCAAACAATTTTCTATTTTTCTAGAAAATTTCAGATAAATTTCCTTAAAAATTTCACCATTTTTTCCTAATATTTCACTTAGTTTTCCCTAAAATTTTCCACGTTTTTCTTTAGGTCACATTATTTCCGTAACAATTTTCCAACTTTTCCATAAAAATTCCCTTTATATTTCTCTAAAATGTTCACAAATTTTCCCTAAATTTCCGTCTATTTGTCCATAAATTTTTTTCCATGTTTCATTAGGTTCCTTCCTATTTTCCCTAATATTTTCCTTATTTTTCCCTAAAATTTTCCGCTCTTTATACATAAAATTTTACCTATATTTCTTAAGATTTCTCCCTATTTCCACTACCATTTTTTTCCATTTTGCCTTAAAATTTTCTCTATGTCTCTTGAGATTTTTTTCTATCTTCCTTAGCATTTTCCCTTTTATCCCCCAAATGTTTCCACTATTTATCACATAAAATTTTTCCTAAATTTCCCTAAAATGTCCCCTAATTTTTCCTAAAATTTCCTTTTCTTCTCTTAAATTTCCACTACGTTTTATAAGATTGCTTTCTATTTTGCCTTAACATTCATTATTTCATCATAAAATTTCCCTAATTTTTCCCAAGAAATTTTAAGCGTGTTTCTTAATATTTTCTCCCGTTTTCCACGACATTTTTGCTATTTTTCTATAAAACTTTTTAATGAAACCCTTGCTTTTCTCTTAAATTTTCTCTATTTTTCACTAAAATTTACCCTACATTTCGATAAAATACTCCTATTTTTTCCAAAAAATTTCACTCATTTTCCCTAAAAGTTCACCTATTTTCCCAAAAAATTTGACCTATTTTCCCTTAATATTTTCTCTATGCTTCTTAAGATTTATCTTTATTTAATATTTTAAATACAAGGGCGAGTCAAATGAGCCAATGCGAATATATGACAAAAAGAGTACTTTATTTAAAAGTAGTATCCATGAAAATTAAGACATTTGTCCCATCGGCAAAGGATCCGCATGATTCCTGTTTCATAAAACTCCTTGGGATGCTGATTGAAATGGTCTATTACTGACTCCTTCACGGCTTCGTCTGACACAAATCTGGTACCCATAGGATGTTTCCCCCCACCCAGTTTTCCGAAAATGAGAAGGTCACATGGCGGCAAATCTAGGCTGTATGGTGGGTGTTGCAGCATTTCCCATTGGAACTTTGGTAGCTGTATCTTAATCACATTAGCGACGTGTGGGCAAGCATTGTCATGTAGTAAGATCAAACCATTTGTCGTTTGTTCTTGATTGCGACACTCAGCCGATCCAGTGTTGCAGAATATCGCAAACTATTGATAGTCTCTCCGTGTTTAGCAAATTCGATTCGTAATGGCCCCTGATGATCGTAAAAAAAGTTGATCGCACCTTTCCCGCGGAAATGACAGCCTTTGCTTTCTTTGGGATAACTTTCACGTCCTTCTCTGAGCCGTTAGCTATAACACTTCACAGTAGTCAATGAGATGCAATGTTCAACGTACACAGGAATCATACGGCGACTAATTTCTTGTTGGGAAACACCTTCAGCTGTAAAAAAACTTGAAACACAACGCTGTTCTTCTTTTGGAGTGTCCATTATGTCGTACTATCGTCTTCAACCCAGTGTATGAGCGCCTTTAAGAACTTTGACCTCACACTTTCTCGTCACCTTCGTAAATGAGGGATGTTTCAGTGCAACGGGCGTGCTTAGCAGATAAGGGACTGAACCAATCTTGCTCAGAGGGGTTGTCTCACTTTCATTTGACTCGGGGTCTTATATTTCCATAAAATTTTCACTATTTTTTCGTAAAATGTTCATTGTGGTTCATTAAAATTTGTTTTGTTTCTGACAATTTCTCCCAGTTTTCCGTTTACTTTTTCCTATTTTTAGATAAATTTTTATTATTTTCCCTAAATTTTGCCCTATTTATCCCAATATTTTTTGAAATTTCCCCCTATGTCAACCTAAAAATTTCCATATCTTTTAAAGATTTTTAATTACTTTCTTTAACATTTTTTCTATATTTCTGTAGAATATTCCCTATTTCTTTCTTGAATTTTTCATATTTTTTCTTAAAAATTTAACTAAGATTTTTAAGATTGCTTCCGTATTTTCAATCCGATTTTTCCTATTCTCAAATGTTCCATATTTTTTTTTCTTGAAATTTTCAGTATTGTTACGTTTTTAGCGTAGCGTGTTCGGAATGAATGGACTTTATTTGAGGACAGCACAAACAATTTACAGCTATTTACAAGTATTTACAGGATGACTTGATAAAGTAAAACTTCAGATAAAAACAATCCAACAGTCAACAGTCACTTACAGCGTAAATGAACAATAAACACAGTCTGCAAAACAGCTATCGTATAGCACAGCAAACAGTAAATCACAGCAAGCTCAAGAATACAACGTTAACAGCAAACGTAAACACAGCTCACTAATAACAAGCGAGAAAAGTAATACGTTAGTCCATCGAGACGCTTCTCTTCCGAGAGGAGAAAAAATTCTCAACTAACTAACTAACTTACTGACTGACTTCCAGGTTACGGCAACCCATCCTTTATATAGCCGGCTGAGCACGGGCCCAAAAGCACGCGAAACAACGCGCCGCTTCATGAAGGATCCAGCGGCTACCAGACTATTCCTTTCGCCAAACCAACTCGGCTGGCGCGAAGCTCCTTGTGAAGCGTCGCCAAGGTTTTCTCATTCTGCGCGCGTTTTGCCCACTTGTAACAGTATTTTCCTTTACAAATTCTTCTATTTTTCCAATAACATTTTCTCTATGTTAGGTAACATTTCTCCCTATTTTTGCTTAAAATATTTTTCTATAAAATTTTCGCTATTTTTCACTATTTTCCTTACAATTTCTCCTACTTTATCTCAAAGTTTTACCTTGTTTATCCTAAAATTTCCCCTAGTTTTCAATAAAATTTTCGCTTTATTTTAACCCTCTGGATGCCAGTCGGGCGGTTCCGGGTGCTTTGGAAATTTACCCTTAATCTCCACTTCGGTCGGTTTCGGGCGTTTGCTTGCGTTTTAGGGGAGATGGGTATTAAAAGCAGCTACTGTGGCAAGCACTCCAGGGGGTCTATGGTATCTCTGACGATCGCGGCTTTTTCACAGAAGATTCCCCTGTGACTTAAGGCGATAGAGGGTGAGGAGGAACTCATTGAATAGATTGTGCTCTTTTATGTTTGCGGTTTCGTGTTTTGAAAGGATTCCGTTTCTATTTGCCTGTGTCGTTTGCAGAAAATTGGAAAAATTTTATGGTTATTTTTTAAACAGAATTTCCCACGGTAGTGCTCTGTTACCGATGAATGATATTTAAGGATACCGACAAGGTTTTTATTTTCCGATAAACATCACATACTGTTTTCAGTATAAAGACTATTGTAATAATATAAAGACAACCTATTACATTGTCATCTTGGTCTATTCACATTGCAATTTTCTCACAAAATGTGTAGTGACTTTTGTTGCTGTAAAGGGAAGTCGTTTTATACTCCGAACGTTTTATAATGCTATCAAAGGACTGTCGGTATTTTTGATGCCTAGTGCAAATTACCGCTTTCAAAGAGAATTAAAAGATCCGAAAAGATTGTTAGTTTTTATTTCCCCCCTTCATTGAGGGAGATAAGTTATATAAATACTGAGTTCCTTTTACAAATGTCATTCTGAAAATTTCTCTTCAGTTGCAAATTTCTGCTCTTTTTTTCAAGTTCTAAGGATCGGTTGTTGTTGTTGTTTTCGGTTTTTCAAAGCAATTTTTATGTTTAAATGCTTAATAATTCTTCATCATGGGTAAAAGGAAACGTGAACTCTCTGAAGAAGAAATCAAAGCAATTTTACTTGCTTCTGATGAAACTGACAGTGATCTATCAAGCGAAGATGATGGTTGGCCAAAAAATGATACTTTAACTGACATCTCGTTTATTCTAAACAAAGAATCAGGAGAGGAAACTGATGAGGATCAGATGGACGAGAAAGAGAGCGATGAAGAATCAAAAAATTGTGTCTCAAGCTGTTTTAACCCTTCTTGGACAGAATGCGCTGAGAATTATCGAATTGATACCATGAAGTATGCAAAATGTTGTGGTGGCCCTAAATTTAATTTATCTGTTGGATCTGATGCCGGAGAGTATTTTAAATTGCTTTTCACGAATGATATGTATGAAAAAATTCGCGAAAACACAAACAAATATGCGGAATTTGTGCACTCAGCAACAGTGAATGAATGGGAACCGACTGGAAACAAAAAATGGAGATGGAGGCCAATTACGGACATTTCTGAACTTTTTAATTTTATAGCCATAATGCTTATTATGGGAATAGACAAATTGCCAAGAAGGCAAGATTACTGGTCTTCCGATCCTATACTAGGGAACGAGCAAGTAAAGCGAACGATGACAAGAAGGAGATTTTTGGACATTTATAAATTTTTCCATCTCTCAGATCGAGAAAATGAAGTTTCCAAAGACGATTCATCATTTTATATGATGCAAAAATTGGATCCATTCATGACATGTTTCAGGTCAAGTTTTCAAAAGTGTTTTGAACCATATTCTCAACTATCTGTAGATGAAGCTATGGTGAAATACAAAGGTAGATTGGGCATAGTGCAATATATGCCAAATAAACCGGTGAAAAGAGGCATTAAAGTTTGGACATTGTGCACATCTTTTTTTGGATATGTTTTAAATTTCGAACCTTATTGTGGGAAAAAAGATAAATTGCCAAGAAGTGAAAATGGACTTGGATATAGTGTAGTAACTTTCTTAACTCAAAATCTATCTAAGGGACATCATATATATATATTGATAGATTTTATTTGAGTGTTGTGTTAATGAAGGATTTATTTCAGCGTGGAACATATGCTACTGGAACAGTTAATACAAACCGGAATTTTCTTCCTCCAAACTTAAGTAAAATGAAGCTTGAAGCAAATGGTTCTTCAAAATGTTTCCAGTGTATCGAAGAGCCAAACATAACATGCACTGTTTGGAAGGACAAAAGAGAAATTTTTCTTCTTTCTAATGGTGTAAAGAACGAGATTACATCTGTCAAGCGCAGAATAGGTGGAAATGTGTGCAACGTAACTTGCCCAAAAGCTATTGCAGAATACAAGTATATGGGTGGAGTAGACTTAGCGGACCAGTACAGAAAGTATTACGACATTGCAAGAAAATCGTGTAAGTGGTGGAAATATATGTTTTGGTATTTATTAAATACCGCTGTCAATAATGCGTTTATCCTTTATTCAACGACGAATTTTCCAACGGAAAAAAAAACATAAAACTCCTCGAGATTTCAGGATGACTTTAATTAGGGCGTTATTAACAGAAGAAGGAATTGTTCCGTTAGGTTCACAGGGTTTTATTAAAACTCAGAACCATAAGAGAATTAAAATAGAGGGAAGAAAGAAAAGATGTATACGTTGCATTTCATTACAGAGAAAAACAGTATCAAATCGTGCAATCGAAAGTTCCTGGACTTGTGATATATGCCAAGTTTGTTTATGTGTAAACTGTTTCGGTCCCTATCATGATGGACATCATTAGAAACGTATTTCTCAGAAAAAAAATATTTCAGGTAAATGATGTATGCTTATATAAGTATTTGATGGAATATAACTCATGTTTTCTTAAGACAACTTCATCTATATTAAATATCTTCTTATATCCCGATAAAATGTTTGTATTATTTATTATATTATAAAAAAAATGTTTTTCGTGAATTAATTTACTTAACTTCAAAGTAGTATCTTGTAACGAGGAAATTTTTTTCTTCACATCTTAAATTTTTTCAGTTTAATTTGAAATGTGTTTTTCGAAGTATATATATATATAACTCTTAGCTATATTATAAGTGCTTTTGAAGCTTATTTGGTATTAAATAAATTTAAAAATATTTTTCTGTAAAATATCTAAAATCTCTATTTGATTATATTGCTAGAAATGATAGTGACTAAAATTCGATAAAAATGTTTAAAATGTTTTCATAATTTTCGCTATTTGATTTTGCTTGAAGTCTTTTCTCAGATTTCACTTTTTTTTTCTTATTTAAGAATAAAATGAAGTTTTAAAAAACATTCGTCTATTCTCTAAATTCTTTATGTAAAATAATTTATGCAATAATATATTACTTATTATCTACGATTGTCAAAAGACTGTTTTATAACATTTTAAAAGTTCGATAAAGATAAAACGAAAAAAAAGGATATTTGTTACGTAAATAATTGTTCTATCATTTAATTCAATGATAAAAAAAGATTTACATATTATCAAAAATTTGCACGTGATTCATTCATGCATTAATTTGTGAAAAATTAACTTGCCATAAAAATAATATAGGAAAATTAAAAAAAAAAACATTTTAAAATCAGAAATTTGGCATGGCAGGTCATTCGATTAAAGTAATAAATATCAGTAAAAATGAGTAACAAATGGAATTATGGAATATTTGTTTACATTATTTTATGGAATATTTGTTTTACATTATTTTTCGATGATTTAGTGTAACAACAATACATAAGGTTTTAGAGAAAAAGTGTGAAAACTTCCTTATAAATTTAATGAAAGTTCTAAAAAGTCTCTCTTAGTATTACTATCGAAAATTCATAATGATAATTTATATTCAAAAATTCAATAAGATAACGATTTTATCTAAAAAATAAAATGTAATACTGATGATAGTCTGAATGAGAATTCTCAGCCGAGTCTTAAGAGAAAGCAGCATTTTCGAAAAGTCCTTAAAAAAGACTGTTTTCATATATTTTTTTCAACGGATGCTTTTATTTCGGTATGAAAGGAAGTTTTAAAACATTATATTGTCTGTTACTGAATTGTATTGACACATATACTAAATGTGTGTGTGCATCACGAAATAAATAAATACTAATACATGACTTATTATTTAATATTGCGAAAAAATTTGAATTAATATTCTACAAATCTATTGGAAAATTACATGAAAAATAAAGGTATTTTGGAAACTGATATTTATGGCATTTTTTTATTTCAATTATTTTACTTGATTCGAAATCTAATATAAAACTAAAAAACTATTTTCTAAATTATTTTATAAAATAAATTTCAAATATTCGGTTGTAAAAAAAAATACTCCAAAAAGTCGATGAATGAAACGCTTCACACTAAAAAATGCCAATACATTAGAATGAAACTCTTCGACCGATAGAAACGCTAATATTGAGAATGCAACCCATCGTGAAACCGCAAGGCCATTGCTCAAAGCGGAGTGATGACAGATTTATTACTCCAGACCACGGGGAGTAACTGCCCCTCAGCTTGGAAGAGTCCATGTTGTCTAGAGACACGCCAAGTAAGTCTGGATGTTAAAGGGAGTGCCGCTCGAAAAGGGCTTGGAGGTTAAAGAGTTAAGATTTCTTCCTATTGCCTCTAACATTTTTAATATTCGTTAAAATATTCTATTTTCCCCTAAATTTTCTGTTATATTTACTTAAAATTTCCCCAATTGTACCCTAAAATTGTCCATAGGCTTTTTAAGAATTTCCCCTACTTAACATTTTTCCGTTTTTGCCTAGTTCGCTTTTTTTGACGAAAATTTTCCCTGTGCTTCGGTCAATTTACCCTTGTTTTTATAACATTCCTCCCGATTTTCCTTAAAGTTTTTCCATAAAATTTTCCCTACTTTTTCCAAAAACTTTTCCAATTTTCACCTATAAATTTTTCTATTTTTCACTTAAAATTTAACTAGGTTTCTTAAGATTAACTCTATTTTCCCTCACCATTTGCCTTTTTTTCCTTAAATGTTCCTTATTTATTCCTAGAATTTTGATAGTTTTCACTACAATGTCCTCTATTTTTCCAATAACATTTTCCCAGTACTTCCTTGGATTTCTCTGTATTTTCCCTAATATTTTATTCTATTTTTACCAAAAATAGAATAAAAATTGATTATTTTCCAAGTAAAATTTTCACTAATTTTCACATTTTTTTTTCGAAAATTTCTACTACACTTTCTAAAATTTGCCTTACGTTTATTGAGATTTTTTTCCCAAACAATTTTTCTGTTTTTTTCTTAAAAGTTTCGTATTTTTTCTAAAAATTTCGATATTTTTCCCCAAAATGTTCCCTATTTTTCAAGAACTTTTCCCCTCTGTTTCATAAGATTTATGCACATTTCCCCCAATATTTTCCCAATTTTTTTGCAAATCTTTGTTTATTTATTTCTATAAATTTTCCAAATTTCCTCCCAAAATTTTTCATGTTTTTCCCTAAAATTTTCCTTATATTTCTTAAGATTTCTCCCTCACATTTTCCCTACTTTTAGTTAACCTCTAAGGGTTATACACGTATTTCTACGTAGCAGCAAGACGTCACGGCAAGGGCGCTGCACGTATTTTAACGTAGGCTAA
>JAOUZG010003378.1:2982760-2997021 GCA_026289955.1 Argiope argentata
TTGCGATGTGTGGCCAATGGTTGGCCGACGATCTTTTGCTGCTTGGGTGTTTCTTATGGAAGAAAACTTCATAAACTGCACACTTTGGTGTGGAACGATATTAAAAGTTGTCGTGCCCAAACTTGAAAGCAATTTTTATCAAGATTTTATTATTATTATTATTAAAAGTAATCTAAGGATTTACAATCATGATAAAGATCAATGGTAGTATTAATCTTCATATTTTCTCATATACTTATGCAGTGTAGCGCTATCCGTATTTTTTAGCATATTTGAATAGAAACAATTACGAATTTTGAATCTTTTATATTGGAGTGAAAATTCGATATTTTTGCAGTAAAGATGTCAAAGCAACGTACCAAACTTCATTTATCTATTTTTTGTATTTTGAAATAATTGCTCAAACACTCACGGAAAGACTGACTCATGGATAATCAACATTTTGACACATTATATTTAAAAAATTTAATACAAATCTACATTTTGATAATTTTGTGCGACACGTATAATATATCAAGGTGTTTCCGTTTTGGAATATCATGTAAACGCATATACGATTTTTACATACAGATTCAGGCATAAAGATTTCCTATCAACTAGTTTCATCTAATATTTGACACAAGATTAAATCTAAATTATTTACAATTAATTTAAGAAAATTGTAATATTTTTACTTACGAGAAAGAAAGAAATTAAAAATTTCACAAATTCTTTGACTGAAATGATTTCTAGTGATTGCTCCTTTTTAATTCCGGCTATTGAATTCAGAAAAGCTTAAAAACAGGATTAAAAAAGATTCAGGGACTTAAAGTGTTTAAAAAAAGGGATTAAGCCATATCCAATATGCTACATTGAACTGAAATTTGAGAAACAAATGTTTATTTTTAAGTCAATTATATAAATAATTACTTGTTTAGCAAATTTTCCAAATAATTTAACGTTTCTAAAAGACTGAATTTGTTAATGTACGTTATCATGTTTAATATAAAATAGTTATACATTTTCAGTTCTTATCCTGCTTTCTAATGTTATTTTTAAAGTTAGTTCTTTAATTAAAGGTAATGTTATTTTAAAAGTTAGTCATTTAGTCTCAATGCATGTTTCTTAAGCACAGTGTTTAATTTGGTACTAAGATGAATCAATTACTCAATCAAGTTAATTTTTTTCTTCCTTTGTCTCTTGGAGATCTATTTGATAAACTTTGAAAATTAAGTATCAAGCGTTGTGGATGGGTACGATTTGCTTTCTTTCAGCATTTTATTTATTTCAATTCCTGCTGTTAGCTCACACTCCCCCTATATATATCTTGTTCAAATTTTTCATCGTTAATAATATACTTTTTATTCATCCTATCAAGTACAAGTAACTTTTTTAAAACTTGTAGTGGATGACATTTGTGTTAATACAGTTTTTTTCAAATATTAATTAGTTTTTAATTAATTAATAAAAAATTAATTAACTTTCTTGTCAAAAATTTGACTACATTTCTCCATCGCTAAATAAGTAACGAATTCAGTTTGTTTTTCCCCCACGCCAATGAGATTAGTTTTAACATGTTTTCAGCAGATTATTTTAAACGATTGTGTTTATTTTCGTAATGTTTGATGCAGTTAAAATAAACATTGTAAATTCATCGGGTTTATTTCGACTCATTTTGAAGTACTTTCGAATTAAAATAATTGAGAATAAATACATTAGAAATTTCTAATTTGTATTGCACTGCCCAACTGGTGTAGTAAAATCACGCATTTTGAGAAGTCACAATAGGTTTTGAATAATCAATTGCAGTTGAAAATTCAATGCTAGTAGAAATTTTTGATCGATTATTTATAGTAATTGTAATTATCAGGTCGGGATAACCAGGTTGGTAGGCGTTAGTTTCGCATCCCTTGAGCTGCAAGTTCGAACCCGCCAACCGAAGACTTTCCGTATGTGTTTGTGGTGAACGTTACATTTGTCGTGGCCACAAGTTCTCCATGTCGAGAGTGGTGTTACAGTGCGTACTGGAGCAGAGGTGATCGTTCTCTGTTCTAGATCTAAATTACGATCCATGGATGAATGAATGCAGTCCGTCCCATAAAAAGTTTTTTTTGACGTGTGTGAGCTAGAAGTCAGACTTCTGGACTCGGGTGCTCAACAGTTCATACTCTCAAAAGTTATCGCACCCCTCCTTCCGTTGTAAAGCGGAACACGAAAATAAAAACAATTGTAATAATTTAATAAAAAGTAACTAAAATCGAATTTTAATCTCAAGGAGACACCAGGACGGGATAACCTGATTGGTTGGACGCTGGATTCATATCTTTTCGGCTGCGAGTTCGAACCCGCCAGTTGAAAATTGCCATTTGTGGTTGTGAGACCGCCATCAATTTCATAAATTAGAAAGGGGAAAAAAGAAAACGAATAAACTGTAACAAACAAAATATAATAGTCCAACACCATATGTAGACAGGAAAATTGCCATTATTATAATCATTTAATAAAAAGTAACTAAAATAAAAAAATTCCTTTGCTGACCTAAGAACGAATTAATTAAAAAAATTGTTTTTTATATTACTTGTTTATAATCTTCTTTCTCTGAGTCTGAGAAACATGAATACCGAATATCTACAACATGCGAATGACTGCATAAAAAATTTGGAGACAAAACTTTACGAAAACTAGTTCTATAATACGTGAAGTTAATAATTTACTGAAAGGAATATGAATTATGAAGCTTAACATAGTTAAATGAATATTATAATATGGCATAACTATAGTTCATAAAATTTTAATTAATCTGATTTAGGTTTTTAAATTATTCTGGTAAGTAATTTGTAAAAAAAATCCAGTTCTTTCTGTTATATATATAATAAATTGACAATAGAAAGAGTCGGGAATTTATACTTGAGGTGGATTTCGTTTAATGATTTCTCTATGAGTCTATACTGCGGTCATTAGGTTATACCTATAAATCTTTTGTTCGGCATTTTTTTGACTTCTGGTTTCTATATATATACTTCCACAACGTTATTAAGATTATTGAAATTGTGCATTTTAGTAATTGCATTTGTTGTTATTGTTGACTGGCGACGTATTTCCTTTTAAAATGTTTTCGTTCTATTACTTATTTTGGATTTTGCTGTTGAATTTTATATACCTTTATCCTTATTGTGAATAGATAAAAATAAGGCAACAATAGGCTCCGCTCCTAAAATATTTAAAAAAGTATTACTACTTCTTTTATCAATACGATTGTTATATAATTACATAAATTTGATTAATAAAAAGTGTAATGCGTTTTCCTATATTAAATCTGACATCCTACACAATTGTGCAAAAGATTTCAACTCATTGTTATAACAGGGCATATTTCTTTCATGATCGAAAGTAATTGCTTATACCGGTTATTGCTTCTAAATAAGGAATCGCTTACCTTTTATACCAGTTTTCGAGAGTTTTTCAAACTATGCTGGCAAATATTTGTAAAATTTATACATCACAACGTCACTGAAACAGCATTACCACTATCTCTTCATTAAATTCCTTTACTTATATAGATTGGTAATTTTATCATGTCTATGGAGATAATCCACAAAAGTAACCTTTTCTTGTAAGCAAATTTCAAATACGGTTCTAAAACATTAAATGTTCTTAATTAATTTGTGGAACCGTTGGGGATTCCTACCAAAATAAGATGATTATTCCTTTATTGAATCCATCGGCATGAATAATTATTTAAAAAAATTTCAATGATTGTTATCTCCACTACTAGCTGCATTAATAAGAGAAAGAAAAGGGTCTGTTGCAAAGTTACATAAGTGAAAATATGTTTTACAAGTTTAATTTCACATATTTATGACATCAATTACTTTTCAACGGTCGATTTCATAAAAAGATGTAAAATACAAAGATGTAATGTAAAGTACAACTGAAACTTTTGTGAATTACCTTGCTTGATAAAACTAGCTAATACAGCAATAAATCATTAGAGTTATCTTTTACAGAATGGACGAAAATTAGAAAATTATTTTATGTCCATTGTATTTTTTAAGAATACTAAACATTATAAACGCACCGAAATTAATGAGGAATAAAATATATTGCAGTATAATATTTAAAAGGAATCGTTTGTTTGTTCAAGCTGCCTTTTATTATTTTTGAAGGTAGCAATATCATTGAATGTGTACACAAAATAATGGGAAAAATAAAGGAAAAATCGCAAAAAAATATCGATAATTTTTATAAATATCACAAACACTTTAAAATCACTAGAATATTCTATAATGTGAAAAATAAATTTTTAATAAGGACATTTAATCTTTATTTACTTTGGTATATTTCACGATGTTTGAACTTTAAAATTTACTTATTTTGAAACATTTCAAGAGTGATGTCATAATTTTTTTAAAATAAAAAAGCAATGCTTACAAACAATATTGAGTTTTGATAAAATTGCTAAGGGGTATTTAAGAACCCGGATCATAAATACATTAGTAGCTAATTAGATTTTTAGAATTATGCATTTTTTCAGATATCTAATCAATTTATTGATTTGTATCTCTTATTATAATATAATATGATGCCCGTTCTTCTAAAAAATAATTTATGTCGTATATTGTTATTTACATGTATCTGATTAACTGACCTATCCATGTTTAGTTCTAATTCTAGACAAATGCTACTATATTGCAACTATTGATTGCTCGGTACAAAATAATTTGGAAAAATAATAAAAGAATATGAATACAATTATAATCCTTCATTAATTGCTAATTTTGAAAATATATGTATAATAAGACCGAATGTATGATGAAAGTTTCTGTATTTAATATATCCAGCAAAAATTAAGTGAAAATCTATCTGTTTATATTTTCTCTGTGTAACAGTTTAGAAAGTGATATCAGCAATCGGGGTTAAAAAGCAACCTATGTACTATTCCTAGACACCCTCTGACGTTTGTAGCCGTACAAAATAAACGAAAGCAATAAAATTTGGCATGAATGGGTAGTTATTTGCTGATACCCAAGGCTAGCTGACCTCCCATAAAGAACGGGAGGGGAAAGAAAGAAACCCTTGCACGCTTGCTGTGCATCTCTTCAGCGAAACTGACACGCTTCCACGACAGAAAACTAGTCCCGCTTCCTTCACTTTACAGAAGTTTCACTCGTAGAATGGAAACGCCCAGAGGGTTAAATATTCCCACATTTTATAATTAAATTTTCTATATTTTCCCATATAATTTCCTCAATTTTTAAATAAAACGTAAATAAAATTTTAAATAATTTCCCTTTGGTTAGTAAAATGTCTCCCTTTTTTTCCCTGGTATTTTTCTTATTTTTACCTAAAGATTTAATTATTTTGCACTATTTTTCTCGAAAATTTCCCCTATGTTTCCCTAAAATTTTCGTCATGTTTCATAAAGATTTCCCCCGACATTTTCCGTGTTTTTTCTTTAAATATTACTAAAATGTTCTCTATTTTTTTTAAAAAAATTCTCCCTATTTTCTCCAAAATTTCGATTATTTTTTTTAAGTTTTCCCTATTTTCTCAAAATTTTCCCTATTTTTCTATAAAATTTTGACTACTTTTACATACATTTTGTTCTATGTTTCTTTAGATTTATCCCTATTTTCTCTCTTTTTTAATACATTTTCCTTTATTTAAACAAACAATTTTTAACTAGCCCTAAAATTTCTCCGATATATATCTAAAATTTGCCCTATGTTTCCTAAGTTTTATCTCAATTTTCCCTAACTGCCTTTTCTTTTTTCAGCTTAATTTTTTTTCTGTTTTCATTAAAATTTTCAATAATGTTCACTAAAATTCCCCTGTTTTTCCCTATGTTTTATAATATTTCTCCCTATTTTCCTTAATATTTTTCATGTTTAACCCTAAAACTTTCACTATTCTTCCTTAATCTTAAGTTATCAAGATAAAGTAAGAAATTTTTTTATGATAAATAGAGAAATATGGAAAAATTGTTAAGGAAAATATAGAAAATTTTATCTTTAAGGAAAAGGAAAGAGAAATCTTCTGAGAAATAAGGAAAAAATTTGTATAAATTGGCAAATATTTTTGGGAAAAAGGTGACAGTGAAAATTTGAAGAAAAAATATGGAAAATAAGGAGCAATTATAAAGAAAAATGATTTTTTATAGATAAAGCGAAAATTGGTGGAAAAGACGGGGAAAATATTAGGAACCTTGGCGACAAATCTTAAGAGAAATAGAGAAAGATAAGGATTAATTAGCAAATATTTTAGAAAAAAAAATAGAAGATTTATAAAACTTTCATTGAAAAATAGGGTGAGATATTAAAGAAACATACAGAAAATAGAAAATAATCTTAGGGGGAAAATAAAGAAAGTTTATGAAAAATAGGAAATATTTTAGTGAAAAACTGAAATTTTTTAAAGGGGAAATAGGGAGAAATTTTAAGAGAATTGTTGAAATTTCTAGTAAAAAAATAGTTAAGATTTTAGTCGAAAAAAGTGAAAAATAGTGAAAATATGAGAAAAAAATTGGAAGAAACATTAGGTAAACATACTGAAAATTGGGGACAAATAAATTGAAAACATGACAAAAATTTTAGTACAATTTATTGAAAATATCAGTGAAAAATAGGGAGAAATATTAAGAGAAACAGGGAGTAAAATTAAGAGAATTGGAGGAAAATTTAGGGTAAAATATTGAAAATTTTGGAAAAAAATAGTGAAAACTTGATGGTTTATTAAGAGGAACGATTGGAGAAATATTTGTAAAATAGAGAACGTTATATGTAAAATTAAGAAAAATGTTATAAATCTTAAGAGAAATAGGGAAATTTTAACGATAAAATAGTGAAAATTTTTGGGAGAAGTAGTCAAAATTTGAGGGAAAAATAGAGCAAAAGATTAGAGGAAAGTACGAAAAATAGTGAACAATTATAGAAAAAAATTGTTACGATAAATAGGACAAATTTTAGAATAATAGGAAAATTGTTTTGTAAAAGTACGGCCAAACCTTATGAAAAATATGGAGAAATCTTAAGAGAAATTGGAAAAAATATTACTGAAAAGGGGGCAAATTCGTAAGAAATTTTTAAGAATAATAGGAAAATATTTTATTTAAAATTGGTGAAATTTTTAAGAACAATTATGTAAAATTTTTGGAAGAATATTAAAGATTTTAGATTATACAGGAAAAATTTTAATGGAAAATATGAAAGAATTGGGATTAAACAGGATAAATTATAATGGAAAATATAGGGAAAATTTTAGGGGAAAATTGTAAAAAGTTTTAAGAAAAATAGAGAGAATGTTAAAGAAAAGAAAAGGAAATTTTTAGGGGAAAAACGAAAAATAGGAAGCATTTCAATGCATACCATGAAAAGTCTCAGGTTAAAATTTAAAAAAAACTTTAGGGAAAAAAGAGAAAACCTTTAGAAGAACAGTTTAAATATTGGGGAAAATATGTAAAATTTCAGAGAAGAAAAAGAGAAAATTGGTGAAATTTTTGGGGAAAATGTGGAGAATCTTAAGAAAAAAATCGAAAAAATAAAGATAAGTTTAAGGTAAAAAAGGGAAAATTTTAGAGATATTAAGTAAAAGTTTTGGGGTAAAACAATTAAAAAAAGGGGGAAATTTTAAAGTAGAATATTTGAGAAAATAGGAAATATTTTGGGGGAAATATAGGAAAAATAAGGAAAAAATTTAATACATAGGGAAAATTATTGTTAAAGAAAATGAAAAATTTGGAGGAAAATATGCAAAATTTTTTGAAATGGGCAAACTTTAGGGGCACACAGGAGAATTTCAGGGAAAAGGAAAAATTTAAGAAGGAAAATTTTAAGAAAAATATTATGAAAAATTCGAAAGAAGATAGGGAAAATTTTAAGGAAAATGGGGAAATAGTAAGATTTTTTAGAGAAAAAGTTCCAGGAAAAATAGTGAAAACTAAAAAAAAAATAGGAAAAATGTTAAGGCAGAATAGGGTAAATATTAGAGGGAAAAAAAGTGAAAAATTGAGAAAAATAGGGGGAAATATTGACTATTTTAGGAAACAATAGCAATAAATTTAGGGGAAACTGAGAAAAAATAATATCGGAAGCAGGTAATAATTAATTTAGAGAGAAATTGTGAAAACAATTTGAGGAAATTTTAGGGAAAAGTAAAAAAAGTTTTCGAGATAAAATTTCAAAAAAAAAAAAAATCAAGAAGACTTTTGAGATCTTTCAGACTTTTTTAGAAGACCTGGAAGAAAAATAGAGCAAATTTTTGGGGAAAAAACTCAAAAAATTCTATAGAAAAATAGGGAAACATTTAAGAAAAATAGAGTAAATTTTAGAGAAAAATATTGGGCAAAAAAGTAAAATTTCATCGAAAAATAGAGAATTTATTTTGGAGAGCCGAAAAAAATTTTAATGAAAAATAGGTAAAAATTTTATGATTTATAGAAATTAATTTTAAGGAAAGATTGTAAAAACAATTTAAGAAAAAAAGAGGCATTTTTATGAAAAAATATGAAAGATTTTATCGAAAAATAGGGAAACATTTTAAGAAAAATAACGAAAAATTTAATGAAAAATTGGGAAAATAATGAAAAATTGAAAAAAAATATTTAGATATAAGAGGGAAACATGTGAAAAATATTTAAAAAATAGAAGAAAAAAAATTATTTTATTGAAAAATAAATAAAATGTGAGGGAGAAATACGGAAAAATTGAAAGAGAAAAAAGGATTTAAGAAAAAATCAGGAAAATAGTAAAAATTTTGTAAAAATATTCAGAAAATTATAATAAAAATAATAAAATTTTGATGAAAAATAGGAAAAATATTAGAGTAAGATAGGGCAAAATTTTAGTAAATAAAGGGTAGTTTATTATGATGAATAAGGGATTATTTAGGAAATTTAGGGAAAGTAGGACATATTTTAAAGAAGAATAGGAAAAATTTTAGGAAAAAATATGAAATATTTTACAGAAGAATAAATAGGAAAAACTTAAGGGATAAATATGGATAGCTTCAAAAAATATTACGAAAAATTTCAGGAGAAATAGGAAAATTTTAAAGAAAAATAAGAAGAATTTTAGAAAATTGTAAAATGAGAGGAAAAAATGAAAAATTGTGAATATTTTAAGGAAAAATACTGAAAATTTTTAGGGAATAATATCAAAAAAGGGAAAAATTTAGGGAAAAATAATGGAATTATAGAAAATAGTAAAAAGATTAGCGAAAAAAAAAATGAAAAATGGAAAAAAGTTTGTAGAAAAATATTGAGGAACTCAATGGAAAAAAAACAAAAAATTATGAAAAAAAATTTGAAATTTTTGAAAAAAAAATGTAAGGAAGAATAAAAAAAAGTGTTATGGAAAATTAGTGAGCATTTTACACGAAAATTTGGAACATTTTATAGAGAAAGAAGGAGAAATATTAGGGAATATAATGGAAAATATTACGGAGAAAGGTGAAAATATTAGATTAAAATAGGGAAATATTTTAAAGAAAATTTGTGAAACATTTTAAGAAAAACATTAGAGGAAACATATTAGAAAAATTTAGAGGAAAGAAAGGTAAAGTTAATTTTAGTGAAAAAATTTTGAAATTAAAAAAAAGAGAAGGTTTTAGAGAAAAATAGAAAAATAATTATTTCATGCAAAATTTTTAAAAATTGGGAATATATTTAAAAAATAGGGAAGAAATAGAAAAATTTTAATTTAAAATAGGGAAAAAGTAGGAAAGTTTAAATATAAAATATTAAAAAAAGAGAAATTTTTTTGTGTTAAATAGGGAAACATTTTATTGAAAACAGGGAAACATTTTAGGAAGAAAGGGAAAATATTTTAGTAAAAAAAACTAAGAAGGGTGAATGTTTTATAAAAAAAAATATGAAAAATTTTACGGAAAAAGAAGAAAAAAGCTAGGTAAATTTTAGGAGAAAAATAGGGAAAATTTAGAGAAAAATGGAGAAATATATTTTTTAAAAAAATACTTTAAGAAAAACAGGAAAAATTGGAAGCATTTTAGAGAAAAGCAGGGACAATTTTCAGAAAATAGTAAAAGCTTTAGTAAAAAAATAGGAAACGTTTTAGGTAAAAATAGAGGGAATTTTTAAGGAATATAAGGGAAATTTTTAAGGTGAAATTTTAAAACTTTTTAAAAAAAGGGAAAAACTTGAAGGAATAATATTAGGGAAGATGGAGAAGGTTTTAAGAAAAACAGCAAAAAAATATAGAACATTTTAGACAAAAATAGAGAAATTTTTAGTGAGAAAAAGTGAAATATATTATGGAAAATAGAGAATTATTTTAGAGTATAATTGTGAAACATTTGAAGAAAAATTTCTCATCTTATGAAAGTTTTTAAATGGTAAAACTTTCTTAAAGGAAGAAAATCTTACATAAATTATTATTATGAATACAAAGTTTTATTAGTACTTATTTTCAAAATTGAAACAAAATATTTTGAATATCTTATTATAAAAATTATGATTATAACATCGAGGTGCCCAAAACAACAATTTTTCTCCTCTTACATACTAAAAAATCTCCTACTTTCCATCCAAGTTTATCCATCACAAAAAGAAATCTCATTGCACAAAGTAGAAATTTGTCTCTGTCAAGATCTCAAGAAGGTTTTGTTATTTTTATATTTTGACATAAAATTGGCAAGATTTTCTTTACTTTTATTTCTTTTTCAAATACAGAATATTTTTTCATTTCAAAATGTTGGAAGCAGGAATTGTTGAAAGACATTTCTTACTTCATTAAAATTTTTTTGTTTTATATTTAAAATGCATTAAAATATCACTGCATTTCAAATTGAATTTGATAAGAAGTTGGTTTATTTAATTATTATTTAATTTGGTATGATTTATTTCCATTAAAACAATAAAAAAACATTATTTTTTTCCTGTGTGATGTCATTATATTTTACGAAGAATAAATAATAAATTATCAATGAGATTATTTTATTCAGAGATATAAAAATCTATTCTTGAATGTTTTTATAGAACAGCATTCATATTTCCTGAAGTTTCTTAATAATACTTAAGGCCCACTAATTCTTTCTGAAATACTCAGAATTTTTTTAAATAATCTAAGTGACTCTGATTTTAAGGAAATGGGAATCCACAAATAATTGCAAATAAGCTCTGACAGATTACTGGTAATTCCAACTTAAAAAATAACTATTTATGAACTTTTAAAGGAAATAAAGCAAGGTCAAAAAGCAAATATCCTTGCATAATATTCTTGTATTGCTTAAAAACACCGCTGAATAAATTTTCACCATCATTTGATACTTTTTTAATGTATTACAAAAAAATTAAAAAGAGTTGCTAGATAAATATTTCGTTTAGAATTCTTGATTTAAATATTTCAATACTTTTAAATTGACATATTTTTCGCGAATAAAGAGATATAAAATTCTGTAAAATAAAATATAAGAATCTAAAGCTTCCAAATTTGAGATGATCTCACCACTTGCACAGTAGATGTTCAAAAAGAAAAGAAATTCAAAACTTATATTTTTATTTAAACAAAACTTATTGAAATTTTGATCCATAGAAAATATCTCACTTTCTTTTTATTTTTTCCTCATAATGATATTAATCGAACCTGAAAAGATGTAAAAGATTTAATAGAAAATCATAAAAACTTTACATCTACAAAATAATTTTCAAAGTTATTTGAAAAATGTGAAATTTGATAATTGAAATGAATGAATGAAATTTATTAGAATTAAGTTCTCAATCCAGTGAGGATGTTTGGACGAGTTCGAAAGTAAACATGAAACGGATTAATATTATAGATCTGAATGCTGTTTAGTTAAAATTTATAAAATTATTTAATGTGCTTTTTCTTGCGATTTTTTGTCACAGTGGATAAAATAACTTCCTGTCGATACTGCTAAGTTCAGCGGTGGCGAGGTGGCCGGCTGTACACAAGAGGAAGAAGTGGTTAAAATAACTAAAAGTAGGAATTTCATCAAAATCAAGTAATTTTATGTGTTGTACCATTCATGTATTATTAAGTTCAGGATATTTCAGAACTTTCCACTTTTTCTAACATAAGTTTGTTTGGAGCAAATTAGCGTTCACTGAAACTCGGGTTGAAAGGTACTAAATAGAAAATTTTGTCAACGTCCTTGTAAGAAATGTCTTATTATTGTAAATATTGCATCAATATTTTCACTTTGTATAATACAATGTTAAATAATTCACTGTGTAAGGTTGGGGATATTTATGCAAAACGTGGTTCATGCTGGTGAGCAATGCCACAAACAGTTTTTTTTAATAATAAAAATGTTAATTGATGAATATTACATTAAAGCGTGGAATCACGGTTGTAGCTGAGTTAACATGTGCTATTCAAACGAAATACTTCAAAGTGAAATTCATTCAAAGTAAATTAGAAGTAATTTGATTGAATTTTAGTCTTTTATTGCAGGTATGATTTCGAGAAAAGGATCGTGAGGAAAGATATTACACACAAAAAAGATTTGCTTGAAAAAAATATTCTTTTCACAATGACAGCCTAAACTATATGAATAAAAAAATCAGGAGCTTTTTAAATATTAGCATTATGAAAAATTATTGATAATGTTAATAGTATTTAACGGTATTAAAAAAAATAAGAAACCATATTCATTTTATTTTGCAATTTAAAATAGTCCGATCGAATTCTACATTTTCTTAGGAAAAATACATAAAAGTCATTTGATATGTTTTAGCTGGTGGTATATATCAGTTCTTTAAAATTGGTCGATATTATAAAGTCCTATAGACTGAGTTATTAAATACAATGCTAAATTGAAGAGATTACGAGCAAATTTGAAATAAAAGATTTGGGAATAAGCGAAAAAAAATTTCATACGGAAAATTTTTTTGAAATTGCATCTAAGTACTTGGTATATAGAAGAAACTAATTGGTAAAGTTTGATAGATATTTGCATTATTTTTTTAAAATTCTGCTGGGAATAAAAACCAAGGATATCATTAAATGGTTATAAATATTTTTTATCAGGAAAGTAAAAGATGTAGGAATCCGATAAAAGAAAAAAAATTGATCCTAAAAAAATTTCATGATTTTAAGTGGCGTCATAATAATCAAAAACTTATGAAAATTAAATTGGGAAAAAAAGGTCTTACACTTTAGTGATTTTTTTTCAAGAAACACGAAAAACCGGGGATGGTGAGTGTAATAATAATGGTAAAATGATTACCAGTTTGACAACTGAAACAAAATAATAACAAATGCAAATTAAATTTTCGCTGTTTTTTTTTAAATTCAATTTTTGATTTATACTTTATTGTACTGTGTACGTAATTTAAGAGGCACACAAATAAACTACAGATAAAATATATATTAAATAAATTATATCTAAATATGAGGGAATTATTTTAATGTAGGCATTTTAACCTCTTCTACAAAGGATTCTTTAAATTAGGAAGCGATTTAAAAAATTGTATTAAGAATCAGCACAAAATTTTAGATGAAAATTAGTAAAATTAAATTTGAATGTTGCTTAGTTGATACAATCATGTTCTTGTTATCATTACCAATAGCATTAATTCCAGTTTATAAACTATTTCGTCTTGCTTTCATTGAGAAAGGTGGCAAATATGAAACAATTTCATGGGGAACGTTCGAATCACTTACACTTTTCAAAATTTATAACTTAAAAAAGATGCGCTTATCTGTTGTTTCTGATATTTACAATTCTAACCTCAAATTGTGTTGAAACATTGTAAAGCGTTTTCCCACCAAAAAGTAAACAAACAGATAGAAAAGATTCAAAACATACTGCTAATTAATTTCCAAAGCCCTATCTTCATTTAGCCCATAGTAATATCATTCTCAAATATTCTCTTATTTCATGATCCATTCCACTCGCTCTAGTTAATTAATTCAAGAGAAGCTGTGTAAAATTGCCGAAACAGCTAAACGCCTGTTACCTTCTCACACTCCGTGGGAGAGATGAAAATTGCTGACCTAAACAAAATACTTTTAAAAAGATCCCTGTGTTTCCTTACCTCTTATCTGTGAAACATGGAAATCCCCACTTCAATCTAAGTTTATAAGCTCTATAAAAATATTTATCCCTATCAAAGTCTTGGTATTTAAAACCAGGGATAATGATTTTCCAGCCTTTTTTGTACACCTAGCTTTCGTGAATTCCGTGTTGTGTCGTTCTGTGTTGTGCACGTCGCCTTTGCTTGTAAATAATGCCTGCCTCCATGTTGGAATAAAAAGAACTAAAAATTCAACCTGTATTCTCCATGATTTCGGTCACGACTCTGC
>JAOUZG010003378.1:3007021-3052536 GCA_026289955.1 Argiope argentata
TATATATATATATATATATAACTTGAAATTTTTCTGTCGTTTTATCAAAAAATAAAAAGAAGTTATTTGTTAGCTATAAAAGTCTATGTTTATTCCTTCCCCATCTCTTGCATGCAATTGACCAGTTCCCATGTGAGATGGAGTTTTAAGTAACTATGTAACGTCTAGGGCAAATTAGCCCGCCCGACATGCACTATGCGACGTAACCTAATTGATATGGGCTTTCGCAGCCGTAAACCATCTAGTATACCATTGGTGACTTAGCGGAATAAAGCTCTGTACCTTACTTGGCTTCACCAACGTCTCCATTGGACTCTTAATTAACGTTGTCTTGTCTGAGGAGTCTTATTTCCAAGTGTATCGGGTGGATGGATGTGCACGGGCTTGGAGATAACTCCATGAATCTATATATTTATCCTGCCTAAAAGGAACTATTCATGAAAGCGGAGGCTCTGTGAAAGCAAGGGACGTGTGCTGCTGTCATGAAATAGGACCGTTAATGTGTGTAGACACGACCATGACAGGTTAGCTGTACTTTAACAACTTTTCTGACCCTCTGAAAGCATTCATGTCCTGTGTACATTCTGACGAAAGTGGACAATTCTAACAGGATAAGGCACCACTCCACAGGTCTACTGTAGCTACATCTGTAGACCTGAATTCTTTTCCCTCTCTTGGCCACCAAATTCTCCTGAAATGAGCATTATCGCTCATATATGGAATGTCTTGCAATATGTTGTCCTTAGGAGGTCTCCACCACCTTTTACTTCCCTCGCTGCGAGGACTGCCCTACAAAATATCTTCACAAATTCGTTGAGTCCATGTCACACCGTGCTGCAAAACTTCTGAGTGCCCGTGGAGGCTCTATACAATATCAGATAGGTGTACCAGTTTTTCTGGCACTTTAGTGTATAATCTTGTTTCCATTTCACACAAAGTTGTAAGAAGAGGTACTTCGGTCATTAAAATACAAAGGTAACCGGTTCGCGAAATTCTTAATTATCAATAACTCAAGACTGTAAGAATCAATTGCGGAAACTTGTGCGAATGTTTGGTTGAGAATATTGGCTATGTATGAAGGAGCGAATGCATCGTATTTCCCGTTTTTAAAATAGAGATGAAAGATTCACGATAAATTTCCTCAGCAGGCATTTACCTTTCTTCATAACATTTTACTCGAAGTAGAAAATATAATAGACGAAACAAAGATTAACCAAAATTCTCTCTGACTTCGACGGCGAATACATAGAACTTGTACTTTTACTCTTTTAAAGGCAACTAAGTTATATGTCCTTAGTTGCCTTCGAAATATGTTCCATAATCTTTTTTTTATTCTTATGACTGTAGCAACAAGCTTCGTCCCACAATGCTCTGTGGAATTTTCGAAGACACGGGGAGGTCTTTGAGATACTGGGATTTGCAGCATTCATTATGGTTTCAACGACTTGTTGAACAGCTTCCGAAATGTATGCAGTGTGGACCATAATCTCGGTGATATCGTCTAACTGGGAAAAAACAGCCTAATCTACCCTTTAGAATAGAAAACACAGAAGACAAGGAGTCTCCCCTCACTATCAGTATTGAAAATAATAATATGAATTGTAACTATAATATAAATCTCTAGTCACTTCAAAATTCAGCAGCAGCATGAATTCCGAAGAATATATGGCCAGATCAAGGGTATGGAAACTGTGTGTGAGCTTGTGAATGTATGTTTTCTCTTCGTTATTCAGCAAATACAGACAGTCATTGGCAAATCACCTTAATGTAAAACTAAGCAGAAAAGAATAAATGACATTCAGTAAGCGCGTTTTTTTTATGAGTGTGATGTCTCAATGAAGTCATTAACAGAATAAGAAGTTTGTCAGCCGGTTGTCAAACAACAGTTGTCAGCTGGTTAGAAGGGGAAAAATACAAGCCTTAGAAGCAGAAGCCATTGGAGTTTCACAAATTGGGATTTACAGGATCTGGAACCGTTTTTTGGAGATTGGAACTGCAGGCCGGATATCAAGAAGAGACTACCGTAGACGAGCAACAACGCTCAATGGAGACCATTATTTAACGCTAACGGCTCGGAGCCATCGAAATATGAATGTCACTCTTCCTCAAATCACATTTTCTACACAAACTGTTCAAAACAGCTTTCATGTTGTAGATTTGTATGCTTGCCGACCAATGGTGTGTTTCACGTTACAAGCGTCGCGCCCACAGGGAATGGGCAACTCCCTGTGGGCGCGATATATGCTTGCTTGAGGATATGCTTTTCTCTGACGAGTCCCATTTTTCTGTTCATCTTGATCAGAGGCATAATTTCTTCAGGATGGAGTTTGGCAATAGAAATAATCCTGAGTTCGTGCACAAAAGTATAAGATTTGGCAATGGGGAGTGATGCTCTATCCTGGCATCTACATTAATGAGCGCACTGATCTAAATATCATTCGAATAGAGCTTTGACCGGTCGACGATATAGGGATGAGATCCTGAGACCTATTGTAGTCCCCTACACTGCAGCAATGGATGGATCGTCAATCTGCAATGGACAACAATAGAAGGCCCCATCATGCTAACTTGAAGGATTTCCTTTTGGAGGAAGGAATCATGCGAATGAATTGGTCTGCATATTCTCCGGACATGAAACCGGTCGAGTATGTTTGGGAAATTTTAGGCAGACGAATTGCTGGACGCCTACCACCACCACAAATCCACCAAGAACTGGAAAGATCCCCTCTTAAGAAGTGGACAGAATACGTCCACCTCTCATTAACAGCCTCATTGACTTGATGCCTCAAAGGTGTTGAATGCCGTTTGCCGTCCGGGTAAAGCATATTCCCTACTAAAAGCGATTTTCTTTTAAGGAAACGCCTTTTTTTATTTGTTTTTTCTCATATATATACAAACTGTGTTTTTTCCCCCTTTTGTACCCAAATAAAACGTGTTTTTTTTTCTTTCGAATGAAATGCCCTTTTTATCTCATATAACCTATGTTTCTCGATAATGGATCAATTAATTCCCCAGGTGCAAGATCAACATCAATACCCTTTAATTGTTTTGAGCAGTGTAATTAACCACTTCACATACAATGACGTGTCTGAAACGAGCATCGAATTACTGAATTTTTATTTTCAACTCTGCAATTAAGCTACAGAATTAAGTATTTAAATACGAAAAAATCAATATGAAACGATTTGGTATCCCAAATGCTTCATATATTATTTAAAAAAATCAAATTAACAATAAGTTACCAAAATAGGATGAGTTATCTAATTAGAAAGTTAAATAAATTAGTATGTAAAGTGGTTAAACAGCTTTTGAGGTCATATAATCTTGAATTAAAAACTTAACTTCCATCAGAAATGACGCATTTTACTGTAGATGGTTATTTTCGATGCTTTATTCATCATAAATCCATAATAATTTGAAAGCCCCATTCCTTCAAAATTTTGCTTGAATTTTTCTAAATATTTAGGCAAAATCAAATTCATTTTAGAATGCTTTAATTGAAAAGCTTCCATCAAAGTTTGCATGAGCTAAAAAAATTATATTTATTAGTATATTTTAAATATTTTGACTAAATTGAAGTAACCGATTTATACAATGCTTGACAATAAGGTATGAGTTCATTTAGAGCATAGAAAAGAATATAATCTAATTTACTTGTAAAGATTTGTAATTCTTTAAGCAGTGATATATTAATTGCTTCATTAAGACAGCATTTTACAAGTGAAATATATTTTGATAAAAGTTTAAGACCATAAATGATGTTCCCTAAGTCTGAGTAGCAATTGTATTTGCTTTATAGATTTATTTCAAAGCACAAGTGAATCAAGGAATAATCTCATCTTATCTATTATTATTATTTATTTGGAGGAAATCTTAACTGAATTTGAAAAACATTTTATATTTTACAAAAAAGAGTTGCAAGGAATTCTTATTATGGCCTTACTTAAATATATTAGGGGCATTCAAACACGGCACAGCGCTTTGTAAATCTCATGCAAAAAAAAAGAGAGATATCGACGGCTTTTTTTGGAGATTCGTGGTCATCAAAGTAAGGAACTAAACCTATTTTCATATTTATAACATTCTTTGCAATACATGAACTCGAATTATAAGGGAAACTTTGTGGTAATCGCTTTGAGATTTGAATTTTCGTATGCCGAAATTTAAAATTAAAAAAAAACATTAAACAAATTGAAATAAATGCAATCTATACTCATTTACGATTTTAAGGAGAATATGCAAAATGATTATGCTTAATTTTCATCATATTCTGGATTTGTCCTGTGTGGCTCTATCATTTTGTAAGTTGTTGGCGATAGAATTTTGTCAGACTAATTTTCTTAATTAGCTAAGAAGAAATAATATAATGAAAGGTACGATTTATGTACAATAGTGAAAAAAGAAAGAAATATAATTATTGTTTTATATAACAATATTATTAATTCCAGTAATTCTAAAATACAATAAATAAGCAAACGCTTGTATCCAGGCTTCTACATGAGACACTTAATTTCAATCTACAAACTTCATAGAAGGAAGTACTTAATATAGAAACCATTTCCTTATAAAAGAAAATAAATTAAACGATTCTTTGAACAGAATAATATAAAAGTAAAGAATATTTTATTTTGTGGAGTATGAAAGTTTTATTTTTTCAATTCAATTGTTATTTTTTAGTATTGTAATTTGTAGTCCTTCATATAAAATCTCCTTGAAAATTGTTGCTATTAAATTTGATTTTTTTCTTAAGCTTTTATCTTAAATGTATACAAATGAAGAAAATTATTCTTTATCAGGAATTTTAACGCAAATGTACGCATACTTAATTGTAGAACCTCATGCGATGCTTTTTAGAAAGATATTTTTTGAAAATGACGACAAAATTTTCAGATCAATTATTTACATGGATTTTATTTTCACTAAAGGCCTTCTAACTTAACCAAATCTAGTGGAAGGGTTTCTGTTTCGATGAAAAGAACAATTCTATTTATTCTTATCCCCATATTTTGATAAAATTTTGTTTACTTAACAAGAATTAAGCTTTGAATATCCTGTACTGAAAAAAAAATACCTATTTCAATAAAGTTTGGCCATCGAAAATCAGAATAATTTGTTTGTTTGAAACTCTGTTGAGATATTATATCATCCCACTTGATTTTGCCCCACCACTTAGTGTATATTTCCCTACCCGCTTCTCGAAAAAAATTGAGTAACATTTCTAAACAATCTAAGACCATTTTCTTTTAATCCATTTTTGCACCATTTCATCAATATCTCCAAAACATAAACATTAAAAATGCTAAGTATCTAAAAATTCTTCAGATGCGAAATCTAAACCATTTCCAACTAACATCCTCATCTAAGTTCTGGCATTGTAAGAGCGAATCATAGCCAATTGTAGGATCTATCTTCTGCTGTCGCCCATACACTGTCAGCCTTGATGCGCGTGCGCTGCAAAGTATCGACCCGGCTGTAGCAAGATGGAATCGCTTGGATATTTTGTCGACCGATGTTCTCTGATTCTTCAGTTGGTTCCTTGGTTTTAGCATGTAGGCTTCCCAGCTTCAGTCTTCTTATGCTTGAAATTCAGGAGAATTATGATGCAATTACTAGGGACAGTGAGAAAACTCTACTGTTGATCCACAAATCAATCAATAAATAAAAAAAATAGAAGAAGAAGAAGAAGAATGCTATTTGATTGACAGTCCCAGGGCCAAAGTGTCATAAGGTAAGTGATATTTTCCTTCTCTATTTATTTATTAAAAGCTCTTTCCTCATTCTTTTATAAAGATCTAAATGGCACATAGATATTTCGCCATCAAACTGTACACATATAGAATTTTGGGTATAAGGATGCCTTTACACCTTATTAACGATGGCGAATATCACAAATAGCTCTTTAAATGGTAGAATAAAATGTCCAGTTTATATCTATTATCCTTGTGTTTGTGTAAAAAGATTTCAAAGTATTTTGTTAAATATCTAAAAACTTTTAATCCTTTCAAAATTTGCATGTTCAAATTTATTCTCCCGTTCCATTTTTTTCCCAGATTTATTCTCATTCATTTTCAGAATTTCAATTTTTCTACATATTACACAAAAGAATGGATGAACCATCAGGAAAATTTTTCGATGAGTGATGGAATTAATTTAATTCATTTTATGAATATCAATTCACAAAATAAAGACATAATTTTATTTCATTGTATTCTATAAATATCTAATATATGTGTTGTAATTTTGCTTAAATTCACAAAGATGTCGCTTTTTTAAAATGGACTTTCTCTGCATTCAGTCTTTTGTATGAACCAGTCAATTTTATGATGAGTTATAAAACATCTATGTTTTATAAATATTATTAATATTAAATATTTTTAAAGAATGCTTTATTTATATAAAGTCCTTTATTTTGTTATGAAGCTATTTAATTAAAAAAACTATTTCCTTTTGATGAAACTACTTATGACTATGCTACTTTCTTAATTTTAAATATCGATGTGTATGTCTCATTCCAAGGTTCATTTTGCCTTGGAATCTTAATGTTTAAAATCATGTTTTGATTCTACGATTCTAATTGCATCCAAAAGTCTTTTCTAAACGCTTTTTTTTTCAAAATTACATAGACACATCTGAAATCCAAATTTAAAATATTAACCTTTTTAAACTAAATTTTGATGATTCTTTGTAATAAAGTTGTCTAAAAATCTATCACAAATTTCGCGATGGTTTAAATTGAAAATACTTTAAGTACCCGAATTTCTATTCTTCTTCTTCTTTTTTTTCTGGATAAAAAGTATTCTAATATCTGTTGCTTTATTTTAGATACATTTTTAATTTATTAAAAGAAATTATCTTATGTCAAAATATATTCTAGTAATTCAGCAGAGCCTTTGCTGCTCCTTTTATGTCATACTCTTAAGCTGTAAATTTGCATTTTATATTTACATAAATTACAAATATGAAAAAAGTATAGTCATATTTCACAAGCTGAAAATATTTCCTCGATATTTTAGCACTGCGTCTTTTCAAACAAATGAATAATTGTATCCTTCTAAATTTATTCATTTGATTCTGAACACATTTTAAGAGCAAATTGTTTGAATCTTTTTTCTCTAAGATAAAGGATTTCCTCTTTTTGGCTTCAGTTTTACTTGTAATATGCACCAAAGAAAAAGAATTCATTTACGATCTTCAAATTTTACTAACACGTAAAAATATTGAATCTAACTTTCAATTTTAAAATTATTTTTTATTTTGTGTATAAAGCATTTAAGGGTAGCAAAAAAAAATTTACCTTTTAACTAACGACTACATTTCTAGAAATTTTATTTTATCAGGGAGTGATAACAGAAATATTAGTTTATACAATTAGAATTTTGAGGTTACCTCTTTCGTGTTATAATTTAAAATCCTTTAACTCAGATTATTTATCAAGAATTGGACATAAAATAGACCTTAAATGGCTCTCTATATTCTTAGACAATTGAAATATAAGAAAAGGGAAGATGAGAATGTACATGAAAAAACTCTCACAGGGTTAATAATCTCATTTAATATCTATTTATTTCAATGACTATTAACTATAACGTCTTTCAGTGATATACGTATTGCGGAAGCAGAAGACAAAATGAAAATAATCTTTTCTTCCTTCATCAATAATTATTTCATCTGACACAATTCGATTTCTCTAGTGGAGAAATGAAAATATTCATATTATGGAAGTAAAATAACTATCAGAGGGAAGTATTTTAATACGCAGTGAAGATGGCGAAACGGGTCAGCTTACGTGCACGACAAAATCTTCCGAAATAAATTATTGTTTCCACTTTTTTGATTCATTACGTAAAGGAAAAAAAGCATTTCTGCAGTTTATTTGCTTTATTTTCGGAAGCCTTGTTAAATTTTAATAAAGGGAAGTTTCTTTGCAGTTAAATTAGCATGACAGGCTTTCCTTTTGGAGCAAATTGGATATTCGGCTATTTATTCATCTGCTCTTCTTATAAGAAACTATCTCGTGCTATATATCAATTAAAAAGGCATTCCTCACTTTAGCTTGTATTTTACACACTTTATCTAAAAGAATTTTTAAATGTTTGTTTGAAAATCAGATAAAATTTGTAATTATGTTCAATTTGTGAAAAAAAAATCAGTAATGGTTATGTTTCAGATTAAATTTTTTCTCTTCCTCAGGCAGATTAATGGTTGTAAAACATAAAGAGAAAGTGCATTAATGGTGTTTTTATTTATTTCATTAATTACTTTACCTATTTATAAAATTCATCACAAGTTTGCCTTTTCCCCCGCTGTGATAATTTACACGGATAGTCGGCTATTTATTTATATGCATCTAGATTGATTTCACAACGAATAATGGTAGTTATAATGCTAGTTCCGTTTATTTTAGCAAATTCTAGATTTCCACATTCGTTTCTAAATGTGTTACAGGATTGCATCGATTGGTGTTTCCATATTTTACGTTGGTTTCATGCATCTGTCAAACTTGTCTTTAAAAGGGGTTAGTGTATGTATGCGTTGATGTTAACAAAGTATTTTTCGCTTATCTAAAAGTAGAAATTTTGATCTCACTTCCATCTTTATGAATAAATTAAATAATATTTTCTCTGCTTTGATTATTCTTCCAACCAAGTACATGCCTTTATTTATTTGAATTCAGACAAAATTATAACGGAGCAAAAAAGGATCATTAATTGTACTTTCTCTCACTATTTAAAATAGGAATAATATTCAAATCAACAATAGATATAATATGCAAATCAACAACAGAATACGAATTTTGGAATTTAAATTTTGATATTTAAATTAAAATGTATTAACTAAGCATTTGATGGATAAACAAGATTTATGAAAGCAATATGAAACAGAGGTTTCAAAATGCGAACTTTTTAAATTATTGTTGAAAGTGGAAACATGCGGTTATTTCTTTATTACGAACTTATATTTAAAATAAAAAAAAATATTGTATGCGAATTCATGCGTGTGTTATTTAGCCCAAATCATATTTGAATAAGAGAATTCATATGATTTTGCTTTATTCCTTTGTTTTCAATTTTCTGAATACATCTAGCTTTTTTTAAATATATGATATATTCTCATTCTCAAATAAGAAATAATCTTTAAAGGTAAATATTCAATTTTTTTATAATAATGCCATTGCAGAAGATAAAACAAATTCTAGGTGACCAATTTTATCTACAGAATTATGAACAAATTTTAACTGAAAAACTTTTGAATATTAAATGTATAGCGATTTCGTTAATTTATTACTTTACTTTGAACATTTATGCAATTTGTATTTTTCTCTAACATGTAATTACTAACTCGTTTCAACCGTTTTGGAATACCCAATTTGGTAGAATTAATTAGAATCTTGCCATTTTGACAATAATATGTTAATTTTACAAGATTTCTAGCGTTATCGGATTCATATTTAATTCAATTTATTTCAACATGAGCAAAAAATAGCAAGTTTCCTCAATTTTAATAAAATAAAATCTTTCAGATGAAGATAGAATTTATCTCCATAAGAGGATTTGTGTTATTTTATTACAACTAAAATTTTTTTTACCCTAATTTAATATCTTAGATTGTATTTACATTCTTTTTGTTTAAGATCTAATTGATTCAAACCATTAATAGAGGTTCTGTTTATTTCATTACTTGTTAAGTGTTATTAAATCTCTTAACTCTTTAAAACAAATTTAATTACAAAGTAATATTGCTTATCAAATGTAGTGAGAAGTAGCTTCCCATCTGGTACGAAACTCTTTTATTAATAACGCCAGAAATCACAGATTATATAATTACTTTGACTGCACAATGTGGTTCAAACAATTAAACACTTAACTGTTGGGCCCGTATGCCGTATCGAATTTTGATAGTTGTAAACAAAACATAAACCCTTCGTAACAATTACAATTCAATAATAAAAGGACTTCGATTACGTAGATAAGTCACGTATTTAATGGATTTCCATTTAAATCAAAATAAGAAAATATTCACAAAATAGAAGGTCCCATCTTATTATATAGAAAAGAAAATAAAACTGTTAAGTGGTTAAATATCAATAATTTACTGTTATTATTTCGAATTTTAAAAAGTAACGTTATGAATATTGACGAAGTTGGTGAATAAAATGTCAGCAAAAGTTCGAGTCAAATTTTTCAATGAAATAGATGTTTTAATATCTTTTCTCAAACCATATCGAACAGTTTTATTACTTAACTAAAATTTATTGAATTAATAAATAAATCGAATACATTTTATCCCATCTATTTTTTCTAAATACAGTCAAAATCTTAAAACATTTTATTATCCTTCAAAGATAAACTGAAATATTGATGGTGAATCTTGATCACCATAATATTTTGAGATATACATTTCTAAGTCAGCATTAAAAAATACTTTTATTTTTGGAAAATTTTATTCTTAATATAATAAATTATGTTGGGCGATTTTATTCATGTCTTCTGAGCAATGAAGAAACAAAATATTTGAAGCTCAATTGATTATCCAAAAGTCAAAATATGTATGGTAATTTTAATTAATATCAAATTAAAGTGGAGTAAAGTTAACCTTCTATGTTTTGTTCTGAATATCTGGAAATTTTAAAAAGAAGAAGACATAAATAAAGATGGCACATGTAGTATTTGTAAAAGTTCGTTTCCTTTTTTGCTTAGATATATAATATAATCTTATTATCCAAAGAATCGGAATGGATGAGTATGTTCTTATTAATTAAACGATTTCTATTGACATGAAGATGTAGCTATGCGGTAAAAATGCAAGCAGATTCTCTCATTTAATATCAATATTCCTTTGCAATCTTTCTTTATCATATTACAGATTGATTAAATTATTGTTTTGCTACTTTTCATAATCCTCTCATCTTCTTAATTTAAAACCGAAGGAATACTTCCAAGAAAAAAACACTTTTCATTACTTACATTGTTCTATAATAGTTTCGAAATAATCGCTTTCGCTTAATATGTGATAAATATTTTTCTTATAAATTAGTAGTTTAAAACCTTTCTCGTCTGAGGTCTTTTGATTTTAAATGTTCTGTATATTACAAAACAGAGATTTTTTTAAAAAAATTCTCATGCACAAAGAAAAAGTTTCGCAGTTATCAAAATTTCTGTCTTTATATTTTGAAATTTCATACTTTAGGTTTTTGTGAACCAATGAATATCCCGTTTGGAATTAAGTTTGCCTGTCTGAAAACCCATAATCAACGAATTTTATTATGCTACAATTGTATATTTTAAACAAATTTGGGATTATTAAAGGAAGTCTATGTACCGTCTCATCCTTTGCAGGCGAATATGTAAACACTAAACCGTAAACGATGAAAAAAAAAAGGGGGGGGGTAATACTAAAGTTGCAAAGCTGCGGCATAATTTGGGCAAAATATATGTAACGGTTGACTGTGTTCATCAATCTATAAGTAGCTTAATGAAGTGTGTAACACAAACTATAGTTAAGTATCGAAACTGGACACTCCAGTAGACCAAAGTTTCTTCACTGATCTATGAACAGCATTGTGTTAGCTTCCTAATATTTGTAATATTGCCAAATTTGAACATTTTATAAATAATATTGAACAATTTTGTCATTTTGATTTATAGCATTGAATTAACTCAACTAACAGTTTAACTATATATTTAATCGATTAGGAAAAAGAAGGTTTTCGGTATTATTCAACATTACCAAACGGTATTCCCAATATGTAAATTATCAAAGTATCAAAAAATTTAAAACTTAATTTTATTGATTCTTTAGTTGATATTTTTGAAATCCACACCCAAAACGTATCATTTTTTAAATATACTGATTCTTTTTATGAAATATCTTGGAATCTGAAATGAATAATCTTTTTTTTTATTTGGAAGAAACCGAGTTTGCCTCTTACATCAAGACAGATTCAAAGATTTTTTTTACTATAAACATACACTTTTTCTCGTTTCATCGTAAGTCCCTCTTACACATTTCATAAGCAATCAGTACAATAAACGAATGATCAAAACGGATCAGAATTTAAAAAAAGATCTCATAAAAGGTTGAATAAAATTTTTTCCCGTACAATTCAGTTAAGAATGGGTACCCTAAATTTCATTTTCTAAAACAACCGATGTTTCACAAAGAATAGAAGGGATAAAAAGCAATAAATATTTAAAAAAGGAAATCTTATACGCATGAATTAATAGAGCAACAAAATAACGAAATTCGGGAAGTGGAAAATATTTTTGAAATAATAGCGGATGATGAAAAAATGCCGTGCTGATTAAAACAAATAGTCTAAATCCAACATGGTGATATAATTATTTGTATATATATATTTGGAAATAATTTCAACGCTTTCATTTTATTTAATTTATTTTAACTGAAGTATTAGATGGTCCTTTAAAATATCAATGGACACTTTTATTGAAATAAGAGTGTTTTATTTGAATTAAATCATTAAGACGATAATTCCTAAGTCATTATTAAAATTCAATATATTTCGTATGTCCTTCAATTTAATTGCTTGGTTAAATGTCGCGTAGCTTCCATTGTTATGCGAGGCTACATAATTAATTCTCCAATTAATTAACCGCTTCGATTCTTATACCTTAGCAACAGCTTCTTGAAGCTTAAAATTTAATACGGCTAAAATGTTAGAGTTTCATAAAGGTGAGATTTGTGACTCTAAGGATTTTTTGTTTTAATCGTTTAAATAAAAGTTTTAAAGAATTCTTTTAACAATAATACTTGCTTCGATAACTTTCTCAAATTATTGCACATTTTTAGTTTTCTTTGCGTTTAAACTTCTAAATCTGATAATGCTTCCGAACTTGTAGAATCTTACTAGCGATACACTTTTTTATGATTCAATTATCAGCAAACCAATTAACTGAAATTAATTTTCAAACTATAGCATTAGCTATTCTTACTAATTACCTTGTTAAAATTATTGATTTTAAACTTCACAATATTCATAATAAAGAATGATAAATTGAACACAAAAATGCATAAAATATTAAAAATTAATAATCTTTTAGAAAATTGCCAATCTTAAGTTTAAATGCCAAATTCAATTTTTATCAAATATATGGGGCTTATAACAGAATCATTAACAATAAAGTCGTCAACAAAAGCAATAAGACACCTCTGTGAATTTCTTATTTACAATCACATCTTTATAAAACTGATGCTGATGTAAATTAGTCAAGAAGACAAGATTGTTTAGATAAAAAAACTAATTAATTGCATTAATTAACAAAATTAATCAATTCTTAGCTTGGCATTTTCCCTTTAGGGGAATCGAATTTTTCGATAATTTGATCCAGTATCCAGTGTGACGTCATCTACTTGAAATAGCGTATAGGTATTATTTATGGTAATGAAATAATTCACCATAATTTTGGCACTAAAATTAAAGTCATGTATTGAATTTTCGATTCAATCAATGCCAAAGGACGTATTTTTATTACTATAAAGTTACTAAAACTTCAATCGCCAATATGATTATTTTAAGTAACAGTATTTAACTGCAATATATACTCAATATTTATGCAGCCTGGAGGACAGTCTCAATAGAAAAGCAACAAATAAATGGATCAAGTGATTATTAATTTGCATATAAACTTTGCGACATTTCAGTTTCTTATGCAACTCCTACTGTGGATACCGAAAACCAAAGAAAGGAGCGTGAGAATGCAATTAGAAGGATTTTATCATATATGAACTACAAAATGTCTTTGAAGTTTTTTTAAACATGCTTTTGTTCTAAGGTTATATAAATTTCGCACTTTTTAAAATTTTATTTTATTTATCATCATGCAATAAGATTATGCTAGGAGAACGGACCTCCAAGGCATACTGTCTTCAAGCATGATGGACTTCGAACCCGTCGTACTCTAGCGATAAGGTCTGCTTTCCTGATTCTATTTCCCTTTAATCGTTCTTTCCCTCGATGGCAAGCGAGATGGTTCTCCTCGAGAAGCTGTTACTGCTTTGTTTGATTTCTTGTTTCTCATGGACAGCTAAAAACCTCACGTATTGGCCACCCATTAGACAGGTAAAGCACTATGGTCTCCAGTGTATCAATCGGCCGGCAATTAGCCACATGAGGGGTTAGTCTGTTAGGGATCAAGCTAAGAGTTCCCTGCTTGGGCTTGGCGTTAAGGGTGGCTACTGTCCTCGGAGGTGGCTCCCAGCGTATGGGTATACAAAGAATTTAATTCAATTGTTAATCATTCATACTTTTATCGACTTAAACGAGTTTCTAAAAAAGAATATTTTAATTATGTATCTCCTTTACTTGTGCAGAAAGATACCACTACAGCCATTGGTGAAGTCTCTACCTTAAGTAAAAGGCGTTCTAGTGACTTCCTGGTTGAAATCTCCACCAAAAAACAAGCGCAGTAAATAATGAAATTAAGCACTTTAGCTAACATTCCTATTTTCGCTCTCTCATATATCGTTGAATTTTTCCAAAGGAAAAGTGGGAGATTTTTTAGTGTTTCTCTTGAGCAGATCAATAAGGAATTGAATTAAAAAGGAATAACCCATGCACGCCATATTTCTATTCGGAGGGATGAACAACTCCTTCACACTAAACAATATATCCTGAGCTTTCATAGACCAACAATCCCAGAATTTATATACGCTGGTTATATTAAAGCCCCAGTTAGCCAGTATATCCCAAACCCTTTGAGATATTCTTTATGCCAGCGCTTTTGCCAGGATACTAACATGCGCCCTCTGTTCACAAAAAAGCCACTCAGCAGTGTTATGCAAAAGAGAAAGGCGTAAACTGCAATGGAATCCATGCATCATTTTTTTTAATCATGCGAACATTGGAAAATTGCAAAGAATTTTTGAGAATTAGAAGAGTTTTTGAACAAACACCCAAACCTTGAGTGAGCAATGCTCCTGTCATGAAAACACTTTTTTGCGAAATTGTAGTTATACGAATTGTGCCAAATATAAAACTAGCCATTTTCAATTGTAGAATTACTACCATTGAAAAATTATATGATTCTGAGAAAGAAAATACAACAAACAATGCACTTGAAAGTGGTAAACTAGTCTGGTCAAAACTAAAATAAAATTCGGAAAAAACTCTTAAGCTAAATCTTTTAAAACTTGAGCTCTCACTTAAAGAATCGAGACAAAATTTTAAAAAATCAGCAAAACAAAGTTCCATCTTTCTAGGATTTGCAACTAAAGGTTAGAAAGACACATCTTTCATATTTGGAGGCATATCTAATATTTCCGATCATTTGTCACTCCATTCATCCAATAAGGATGAAGAATTACATATGAGTTGAGAAGCTTCGTCAATTCAACAACTTGCTCCTTCTAATTCTCAAGTGAAACTGATTTGTTAATGGGTAATTTACTTTCATGAAATTGTCATGATCTTCACTAAAAAGTGCAAGACATTAAGATTAACGCATTTCATACCATTTGTGTGGATCTTCAATAAACATTCTTGAAACTTAATTATCACTTCAAATTCGGTGGTTATAATTGTATCCGTAATGACACCGAAGCTAGAACTGGCCATTCAGGGAAATGTCTGTATTTTAACATCATGCCAGTGTACACCTCTAAGTCTATGCACTTCTTTGCTGCCTTCGCTGTACAAATTCGCGTTCGAACCTTGTTCACAGCCTATTGTGTTCATTTGCTGTCCTACAATTTTATCTGACAGCAAGATCTTAACAGGTTAGGAATCAGCTTCCTAAATCTTTCGTTTTATTTGGCGCCTTCAACGAACAAAGAACTTTGTGGGGTTCCGATAGTACAAATTATATTGGGCGTCAGATGGAACAGTTTATATCAAACAGCTTCATCTGTCTCCTTAATAATAATGAAAAAAACGTGCTTCTACGAACCCACTCATATTTTTCATAGTCTGAATCTGGCCATCTGGTTTTTCGACTGCTACCGTTGCTGAATTTCACTATTAGGGATGATTTTCCCAATATCGAACACTTTCGCTTAATTGTTTATCAAGCTGATAGTAACGATGTGACTCATTGTCCTTCTCTTTTTCTTTTTCAAAGGATTGACTGGACTTTATTTTCCTAAATAACAAATATTACTGATACAGTACTGCAGACATAACAGAAGTTCCCATGTCACTCCAACTGCACGCGCCCAAAACCATCACAGATCCTCCACAAGTTTGAACAGTCCCTTGTTGAAATGTCGAGTCCCTGGACCATACCCGTACATGACCATCCACTTGATACAATTTGAAATGAGACTCGTCTGACCAGGTGTCGTGTTTCCAATCATTAACAGTTCAATGTCGATGTTGACGGACCCAGGCGAGATGTAAAGCTTTGTGTCGTCCAGTCATCAAGGGTATAAGAGTGGGCCTTCGGCTCCGAAAGCCCACATGGATGATGTTTCGTTGAATGGTTCGTACGCTGACACTTTTTGATGGCCCCTCATTGAAATCTGCAGCAATTTGAGTAAGAGTTGCACTTCTGACACGTTTAATGATTCTCCCTAGTAGTCGGTGGTCCTGTTTTTGCTCGACCTTTTTTCGGTCACAAGTTTGCCAGAGATTTGAAGTTTTACCGGATTCCCGATATTCACGGTACACTCTAGAAATGGTCGTAAGGGAAAATCTCCATTTCACCACTATCTCGGATATGCTATGTTCCATTTCTCGTGCGCCGACTATCTTCCGCGTTCAAACTCACTTAAATCTTTATAACCTGCCATTGTCCCAACAGTAGCCAATCTAGCATCTGTGCCAGACACTTGTTGTCTTATATAGACGTTGGCCACAGCAGCGCCGCCTTGTGATTGGTTACCTATTTCTTTATTTGCATACGCATACTTATACCAGTTTTTTTTTGGCTCTTCAGTGTACATGCTGTTACAAGAGGTTTCCAAAAAGTTTCCCACGTCTTGGAAAATTTTGCAAACGGCACAAGGCTTGTCACTAGAGTGAAAGAAAGAAAAGAAATTATGGAGCATTTTCAGATTCTTTAAACCCTCTGAAATGCAAATTAATTGCTCTGATGAGTTGTCTTTATAAGATATTCGAAAGCATGGTGAATGATCCTCTTATTTTCGGAGAAGAGGAACAAGAATTATTCTTCCAGAAGCCAAATGGTTTCTGTTGAGATCTGTTTACTTCCGACCAAATCTTTGTCTCTTTATTCCTTGTATCTTTATATTCTTTATCTCTTTTTCTTTTCTTTGTCTCTCCACACTCGTCTCTTCATTCTTTGATGTAAAGAAAGCCTACGATCTTGCATGCGTTATGGCATACTATGAACATTTTTTAATCTAAGAAAACTTAACTCAACATTTTTTAATCTGGGAATAAATTTGCCTGCATTTTTAAAAATATATTTTTTCTTATATCAATTTTAGAGTTTATATGGAAAAATTACATCTCTTTCTCTCTTATTCTGACCATGCTATTCAAGCTGAGGGTGTTCCTCAGGGAAGTGCTCTTAATATCACTCTTTTTATTATTCATTTTAGATAAATTTTAGATAATTTGATATCATCCCTTAACAGAAGTCTTTATGTTAATTATCTTCAAATTTCATGCAAAGAAAATGATGCGCAATTAATAGAAAAGCTACTCCAAACCACTATCAACAAAATGGTAGCTTGGTGAAATGTAATAGCGCACACAGTCTCGCAGAAGGAAAGACGGTGCCTCTACTTTTATAAGAAATATAATGTTTATTCTGATCCTCTTATTCATTTACTTAACATTGCCATTCCCGCAGAGTATAAAATGCGAATTGGGGGGGGGCAATATTTGATGGAATACTCACTTTCTTTCCACATATTTTTTAATTGAGAAAGAAGTGTGAGCGATCTTAAAGATTCCCTCTAGATTTCCTTTGTGAGAATATCGGGCCTTCCTTCTCCGTATTTACGAGGTAGTCATTCTTTTTCGTTTTGATAACGGGTACTTGGTGCCCTAGTGTTTTGCGATATCTGAACACCATCCGTCATTGTGTTTTGAGAATCTGTCCCAGTCGCTTCGAACATCGCCTATACCAAACTTACACAGCGTCTGTTATCAACAACCGCTTTATATGATGCATAAAAAGATTTCAGGCATATATTTCTCCCTATGCCAATCTATCCCGAATAATCTAGTTTTTCAACTAACACTCAAGGTAGTCTTCGGAGAATGCATTGCACTTGTTCTTGCATTATGCATTCAGTGAGATAGTAAAAATACTGCTGCAGGAATCGCACCTCAACAATATTAGAATTCAAACTATTGATTTATTTAATTTTTCACCTAGGAATATTCCAGAATTTATATTCCTGAATTCCTTTTCTGGATTAAATCCACGAGATCATGGTAGTTTACCAGCAGCTATTTCTCTATCATTGTTATAGCTATAGCTCTTTCATTCCAGTTTTTACTGATGGTTCGAAATCAGGCGGACATCGTATTTCCATTTCATGATTACTATCATTTGTATGATTACCTCTATTTTCACGAGGAATTAGAGGTAATTTCTTCTCATCTGCAGGAAATATCGTTGTCTAATTATGGTAATTTTATTGTTTAAACAGAGAGCATGAATGGTTTGAAAAAATTCCCCCACTACGACAATCGAATGCATCCTGTTGACTTAGAAATACTGCAAACTTTACACTGTCTTCAAAATATGACTTTTGATATTATTTTTTGTTGAGTGCGCATATTTTTGGCTGTGAGGTTGAAAGTTCTGCTGCATCATTCCTTCCATGTGACCTTCTATATCGTGATGTGAAAAAAATTGTTTTTAACTTTAATACTATTTGGCAAAAAAAAAAAAAAAATCATTCTGATACTATTTTGTTAGGCGAAAGACACCTCCAAATATTTTTAATTCTTAAAAATTATTCGTCTTTTTTACTTATATAGGACTTATAGGATATTTTACTTTTAAAATCATTGAAAGACATTTAAAATCATTTTTCTATTGCTGCTTGAAAATGGAAATTTTTTTAATATTAATTATTCTGCTTTTTTAATCTTTCTTATTTTTATGAACACTATGGTATAAAATTCTTTCCTGTCGATCGTATAATCATACTTACTGACTATTAAAATAGTGTAGTTTTGAAATCACATGAATGTACTCTATAACATATCGACATACCAAGAAGGAGTTGCCGATTAAGGTAAAAATTTGTGGATAGGAAGACAATGCACAGAATAGTAAATTATTAAAATCTCAGAACAATTGAATAATTTATTTCAGAGTTACAGTAACAAGTTCGATAAGGTGTTGACCCGCCTCTAGCCAGGAGACAAGCTGCCACACGGCGTGGCATAGACCGATAAAGCTTCTGGATGATCTCCTGCGGTATTTCCAGCCAAATTCGCTCCAATTGTCTAACGAGGTCATCAACATTCCTTGGCAGATGCAATCGCATTCCCATCATATCCCAGACATGCTCGATGTGAGAGAGCGATCTGGCAGGCCAAGGAAGTGTTTGACAAGCTTGCAGACAGTTCATAGCAGTACGTGCCGTATGTGGTGTGGCATTATCCAGCTGAAAAACCGGCCGAGGGTAATGCAAAAGGAATGGTAGCAAAACAGGTCTTAGGATGTCATCGACGTACCGCTATGCAGTAACTATACTTCTAATGACGACCAAAGGGGTCCGTCTATCAAAGTAAATGGCACCCCAGACCATAATGCCTTGTTGAGGGCCGGTGTGGCGTGCAACAGGGAAAGCAGGATACTCCCTCTGCCCTGGGTGTCTCCAAACACGTCTTCGATGATCGTCAAGACACAGTTGGAAGTGGGATTCGTCGCTAAAGACTATACGTCCCCAGTCAGTATCCTTTCAGCCTGATCGAGCCATGCACCACTGTAATCTGGCTTGGCAGTAAACAGGTGTGAGTGACAGTGTGCAAGCATGAGTGGCAGGAGGGTGTAACGGTCAGCGCAAACGAAGATTTCACTGTCTCAACTGTCTGTGAATGGCAATGGTGGACACTAGTGTTTGGGTTGAAAGTAAAGATAGTTGATAGAGATGAAGAAGGTTCTGTGACAGGTGATCGGACAATCACTCTGTCCTCACGATCTGTTGCGGCCATACGTTGACCGCTACCATCCTGACGCTGAACTCTGCCATTTTCCATCCAACCTTGCCAGCATCTTCGAATCACCGCAATGTTTCAATTCAAATGACGAGCGATTCTCCGATTTATCCAAACGGCCTCTTTCAATCCAATGATACGACCTCTGTCAAACTCTGGCAGTTGTTCGTAATGAGCATAAACCTTTAATTTTTTTTTAAGTTGGTGAAAGGTACTCTGAATAGCAATCAAATAGAAAGTTTTAACAACCGATAAAGAACTGCTCCTTATATACATCTACCTGATACGTAGTTCCTTCGCGCTGGTGTGTTGTGTTGTTGTGTCAAATGGCACTTGTCAAGGACAAGCCCGCTGCTGAGCCCAGCAGCAGATTTAAGCAAATGAAGCGTCTCTTGTATTTGAGTAGCGCCAACTAGGGCCAAGAGTACGACTTTGCTACACACTCGCCACATTCGCTTGCACAACCCCTTTTTGCAGGGGGGCACATTCACACATCTCACAGATAGCACACAGAATAACAACCATGCTCGAACCAGGACTCGAACCCGGGACTTCCAGAACACGAGGAAGACGCGCTACCTCTGTGCCAGCAAGCCGACCCGTTGCGCTGGGGATCAAACTATCATTGGACACCAAAATTGAATCATTTGCATATCTGGTCAAAACCCTCATGTATACGAAATTTCAAAGCAATCGAATGATTGCTTCTTGGTGCGTCGATTTTTTTGTTATAGAGTGTATAGCTGGCAAGAAAAGGAAGAAATGAGAAAAATTTCACTTAAAAAAAGACATTAATTATATACATTAAATGTATGCCTAAATTTTGTGATTTTAATTAGTTGACTCATAAATCATTTGAGATTGGTATGTCGATAAGGTAGGAAAAAAAGAAGTGAAAAATGTTATTTGAAAAATAATTTGGAAAGTTCATTCTTTTATTTACAAACCACATTCACAAATGAGTAAAAGAGTTTTATACATGAAGATCAAGGAACTGTGTTTTAAAACTTGAATTATTAAATAAAATGACTGCTCCAAAAAAGATTTCATATTTAGACAATTTGTTAAATCTATAATATATTTGTTAATATTGAATCTGCATATAATCTTACATCATTTCCGATCCTGTGGAAAAGTATTATTTCTCTTTTTGTAAAGCATTTCCTCATTTGTGGAGTGTTGTGTCTAGTTACATAAAGGGAAATAGCAAATAAAAAATTTCAGATTAATACCTGTATTACTTTTTGGAAAGTTCGACTTAGCAAAAAATTGGGTGATTAAGATTTGTTTAACTCCACTCTTTGATATGTTATGTTTTCCTAATCTATAAAGAAGTGGAGCTAAATAAGAGAAAGAGTTTATGCAGAAGGGCCAAACACATTCAGTAGAAAAGAAATGGAGATATTTTAACAGAGAGAAAAATTAATGTTCCCATGTCAGATTTCTTTGAGTTAGAAAAAAAAAACAATCATTAGTTGAAATAAGAGTGCCAGTGAATTGAAAATGGACTGTAAGCATAATTACTTACATAACGGAATCTTAAAACGTCAAAATCAGGCCATATGACACATTATAAAATGTATATTTCTTTTACTTTATTTATATAATGACTATTGTTATAAGTATTGTTATCAGCATTTAAATAAAATTTCTGTAGTATGAAATAGTTGTTTTATAAATCGTTCAGAATATTATATCAGAAAGAAGCTTATAAGGATACATCTTTTATTTTCAAAACATTATTATCTAAAAAAGACACATCTTTGAAATTCTTTAATAAGATTGAAGTGTATTTGGAAATAAATTCTCTTTCTCTAATTATTCGCGTCTTTAATAGTTCTACACATCCCCACAGGCATTTGTGTCCTGAATAGTGCTGGGGGGGAAATGCTCACTCTATTTTATTAAAATGAATTCAGTGCTCAACGAAAATTATTTTTACGTAAAGAGAATTCTTAGTGGCCTGTTAAATGAAACTTATACTAAATGTTAAGAAATTTCTTTTCAAAAGTATTTAGATCATTTGGAAAGTGGCTAGTTTAAACGAGCAAAAGAGAAAATATCACTTGCGTATTCCAATCAGTAGATTTTACGTCAAATAATTAAAAGGATATTAAATTTTTTCCATCTATGTAATTGTTGTTATACTATAATATTAAAATCAAAAAGAAGGAGCCATCTTTTATTTTGAAACAAATGATTCATGAAGTCCAAAAAAAAAAAAACATATATTGAATTTAACAATTTTCCTAAACTCCTGAATGAATCGTGCAAAAGATCCATTGCTTTCAAGTTATAAGGAAATTATATTTTATGTACATTCTTCCCTGTCCTGAATTAAATTGTCCCTGAATTAATTTGTGATTCTAAAAGGAAATAGAACAATAATATAACATTTGTTTTGAAATTATTAACTGAAACTTGTGAATATTTATATTTTATTATGTAGATGTTTTTAATTGTATTTATATTGGAGAACTTTATCTTATAGATTCTAACAAAGACGCAAGTTTTTAAATTTTAGCTAATAACTAATATGAAACTGACATAAATTTTTTTATGTTTTCCAGTGGTATCTAAAATGAGCTTTCTGAGTGAAAGAGGCTTCTCCAAAAATGATTCATTTAATTATTGCAGTAATTTTCATTTTTATAAGACTTAAAAATGCTACATTTTTCATTTTAAAAAGTCATAAATAGAATGGCGTGTTTCATTTTTTCAATTCTAAAGTAATGTGTGACTTTGGCCATATCTGTGCTTTAATATGTTATTGTTGTAAGAAATGATCATTTATCTTTTGACTTAGGCTTTGTTTTTTTTTATTTTGCTCAGAATTTTTTACATTTTTTTGCTGTTTTTTTTATAAATATAGTACTGATAGATCGTTTTTTCTCTTGCTTCGTGATTATGCTTTTGTCCTTAAATTCTGCACCATTTACATCACTGCCTTACACCTTTCTTGGTGGTTTGTGTCATCGTGGGGAAGAATAAATAAATTGTATCAAATAAGATTCGTAATATAATGAGATACTCTGAAAAGTATTTGTTCTCATATTAAACGAATTATTTCACCCCGAATCAATTTGAAAATTGATTGAAAAATCTAAACATTTTTGTGCTGTATCAGGTGAGCAGATTACAGCGTCTTCTTTCCGCAACCTTTTTGACTCACTTCAGAGTGCGCAACAGAGTATTATCGTTATGTACGGTTTAATAATTTCAAATAGTAAACGTTTTGAACAAAAGAACGCACATAAAGCAGCAAAACAAAATCATTCAGAGCTCCTCTATGCAATGAAATGATGATTGATCATTTGGGTTTAATGTTTTTTAGTTAGAATTTCTGACATTCTGTTCTTTTCATCTTTTCCCCTCTATTCAATCTATATTTCTGCAACGTGATTAAGCAGAACTTTTACTAAAAAAAAATAAAATGAAAGAGTAACTCATTCTAGAAAATAACAATAATTTGCAATGAAAACTGGTTGAAGTGGAAAAATAATTAGGGAAAGAAACAATTAAAATGTGTCAAAGGAAAACCAAATTCAAGCTATTAATTAACATTGATTATGGTAAATAACTTTAACTGCTTAATCACCCCCTTTTCCCGGTTTTTAAAAATATTTGACAAGCCTTTCGTCTAGCAATATTAGTACAATGAAAACTTCTTTCATTGAAATGTTCATCACAGAATATCGATGGAAGTAAGAATAATAATGGAGAACGAATTGTTTTTTGTTGACGATGTTTTATTGAATTGCATCATTGGAAGTTTCTATGAGAGTGCCAAAACATATCTTTTGCACGTAAATAAACAAGGCATCAGCAAATAAAATTACTATGCAAAAGTTGATATACTAAATTAACAGATATTTGATTAATTCTTCGAATTATGAGAAATTAAACAAATCTGACCTTTTAGATATCATTAGCAATGGTATCTTCTGAAAGTTACATTGACTTCACTGAGCCAAATGATTTAATTTAATGTTTTTCCACATTTCTAATTTTATTATGTACCAGCCGCCTTGAGCGACCAGTCGGTTAGCCAGTATTAATGCCAACTAAAGGGTTCAATCAATTTTTTTTTTATTTCACTTGGTCTTATAATAAGTTTTTCAGAAAAATATTTTTAAGCTTCAAATTTTGATAGTCATATAATTCACTTATACTATTATGTAGGTTTTAAGCAGCCCTGATCTTTGAACTCCGCATCTCTCTCTGATTATCTGTCAGAGCACGTAAAATTCAGTTTTAAATTAAATCGGAAATGATGAAACTTCAATTAATATAAAGACTTCTTTACTCAATTCAAGCATGTCTTTCAATAAAACTAAGAACTGAAAACAGAGTAGTCCGACTTTGAAGTTTTATGTTCACTACAGAAATTGAAACATTATAATTTTTTATAATTTATAATATCTCAAGGAATTATTCAGCAAATGTTTCACAGATTAAATGAAACATTCAGTTTTTAATTATATTTTTAGAAGTATATAAATGCTCTCAATAATAACATTTTTTTTGGTTTATAAATATATTTCAAAAAATTATGGTTTAAATTCCTTTCGTCTTATAGATTTATATTCCGTAAAATATTCTTAATATATCAACTTTTAAATAAATAAACAAACATTTCTATCTTCTGTGATCAAATCTGGCTGATTTATTCAGTTCTGAATATTGCAAGTTTAAAACAATCATCATTTTCATAATCTAGGCCAATTATTCTAGAGTAAATCTAACTAGCTTCTTTGAGATCCTGATTAAGTAATCTAAAATCACCAGTTTTTATCGGATAATTATATTGAAATCTTCATAGATCGATCAGTTTTGATTATTGATTTAGTTGCCTGGAGAGCCACTTTTTTATTTTAAGGACTTATTGTCTCTAGAATATTTTGTTAAATATGATTCACAAAGCAGATGATATATGTAAAAATTTAAAAGTCGTAATTCATCAGCATTTTTTCCCTCAATCTACTAATTTAATATTTCACTTAGACGATTTGTTAAGAGATGTATGCCTCTTCCAAAAAATTAAGAAATTAAATGTTGGACTCCGATTACAGAAGGTGTCTTGTAGATGTTAAGCCATATTTGCCTTAAAGAAAGCTGTTTACTTGAATTAGTAATATATGTATTACTAGCTTTTACCCGCGACTTCGTACGAGTGGAAATTTTGATGTGCATATGTGAGAACTCACAGTCTAAAATGTTATCAAAACCGTACGCATGCATAAATTTTTAACGTCAATTGGAGCAAAGCAAAGGCGTGAATTTTTCGCGCCAGTGGGGGTAACGCAGTGCAGATGAGAAAATTTTAATTTCAATTAATCTATTTATTTTTATTCAAAAGCACTTCTGAAGGTAACGAAAGATTTATTACTTAACAATATTTAATTTAAAATTTATCATACGCTATGAAAATAAACAGAAACGTTTGAAATAACCGGTCGAAAACATGTAACGTCTAACCTCATAAGCGTGGGGGAAAAACTACTTAGAATTTGTGTACTTAAAACTATAACGGTACTTTTCCGTTTGCCGGGCCCAAATGAACAATCGCTAGAGATATTTGAGAAAATTTGGCGAAACTCTACATTATTTGCTAATGGAAATATACCACTATAAGCATATATGAAAAATATATATCTAACACAAATACAATTTAATTACAAAAATATAATGAAACATCTTTAATATACAGTCATTTTCGCCAAAAAATAGTTTGTCACCAAATTTTAGCGAAATGGCCGAATGTGGCATGAACGGCAGCAATAGCATTTCCAATCATAAGGTTTTGATGAACGTTGCAGCAAATTAACGGAAACATAGAAAAAAAACATAGAAATTACTGCAATAAATGCAGTAATATGGAATGCACTCAAAAAATTGAATCGAAAATAATGAAAGTAGGTAAAAGGAATACGTACAGCTGAGGAAAAAAATCAAGAGAAATGAACAGGAAAGATCGAATTATTAGAACACAAGAACGACGTAAGAAAAAACATGAATACACCTGTTCTTAATAGCTTCACTACTACAGACTGATGCCTCTCTTAAGTAGAAATTGGAAAGAATAAATACACTTACTGGGTTCAACTATATTTTCTTATGAGCAAGGAAACGATTTAAGAAATTTTATACAAAAACAGCTGAACTTTTCAGTGAAGAAAACATCTATCTGCCGAGAAATCCACGACAGAACAAATCAACCCCAAAGAATTCCATTGGAACGTTAAGATAATGTTTAAATGAAAAACGGTTAAATAAAAACAAACGATTCAAAAAGCTCGGACAGATGTTTTCAGATTTTTTTTATTTTCTGTCCTGATGAAATTTGTCAGCAGACGATTTTAAACAGAACATAATAATTGTTCCTTCAAGAGAATAAATAATTTTTATTAAAATAATCCTTTTATTAGAATAAATAATTATTTTTAATCCTAAAGAAATCCATTAGAATAGTAAGATAATGTTGAAATGAAAAACAGTTAAACAGAAACAAACGATTCTAAAAGCTCGGGCAGATGTTTTCATATTTTTTTAAAAATTTTTGTTCTGATGAAAAAGGCTTTTCGTTGGAAAATCCTATCTATAATAGATGAATACCGGAAATGGAAAAATAAAAACAAACGATTCCAAAAGCTCAGGCGAGTGTTTTCATTTTTTTTATTTTTTGGTGGAAAAGTTAGTTTTTAATTAATAAAAAATTAACCACTCAGTTAACCGGAATAAAAATTAGCCTGTTCTTCTGTAGACTATAATCTATCTCTATGCTAAATTTCATCCAATTTCCTTCAGCCGCATCATCCATCCAAACTTCCACATTTATAATAGTAGTATAGATAAAATATCATAGAAAACTTTCATTGCATTTATTTTCCGAAAATATTATGTTTCATATTTGTTTCATTTTATGCAGACACGTGCTTAAAATGTCCTTTTTATATGTTTAATTTGGAATGATTGTTGATTTATTTTTTTCTCATGTGAGAACATCATATTGTTTTGGTTAGTAAGTTTTGATGTCTACGAAATATGCGGGTAAAAAATATTTTTATCTGCTTTTACAAACTTTGCATTATTAATTATAACATATGCTTGTTTGAGAGAAGATGTGTTTTCAAATAGCTGATCTGCTTCTACCAGTATAACTTTAATATTACGTATGCTTCATTGAAAGCAGATGCGTTTTTATTTCACATGATTCATTAAAATGCGGGGATGAATTACAATCACGAAGGCGAATTCTTTGATATGCACAATATATCTTCTTCACAAAAGTAAAAGTAACAATTAAAAACATGTCTTATTGTTTTGAATTTTTTTTAAAGAAACATGAATGCAAAAATATTTTACTTCTACTTATTATCAATTGCTTTTTATTCGTCGTTTCTTTGGAATGACATCATCTTCAAGTTCGTTAAAGATTTCTTACTTTTAAATAATTAATCTCGCTCTTAAAAAATTATCGTTTGGTGCTTTTCTAAAAATTCTTTTTCAGTTTTAATTGTCGTACTTTTGTAATATATTTTTATTTTTATTTATTATAATTCTTTCATTGAATGAATAATTTTGATATTGCAAACGATTAAGAGAAATCTTCTCTTGCATTTATTATTTAAAAAATATCACAATTCCCATTTATTTCATTTCATATAATCACGTGATGAAAATTATATTTCCCTGTTTTATTTTTGGTAGTAATTAACTTATTTTTTTAATAAGAACTTCTGAAAATGTGATGGCAACATATTATTAAAAGCTGATTTTTTTTTAGATCCTCGTGAAGATAAAATTTTATTTTTATTTTATGCGAAATAAATTGTTGAAAATTACGATTAAATTAAATGTTTAAAAATTCATTAGAAATAGAAATTTAATTTATAGGTCAAAACCTCAGTATAATTAAAAAGCTAATTTTTTGAATTTTGACTTGATGTAAAAATCAAATTTTTGCTGTAATATTTTCGGAAATTTTAGCGAAAAAACGTTAAAATTTCGCTTATTTTTTTAATTAATTATAATTTCAATTAAAAATTCAAAAAAGTGTATTATAAGTATAAAGATTATATTGCTATTTTATGCATTTACTAGATAAACACGAAAAAAAAATTAATGCCACTCCTATTGCCTGTAAAAGAAACATTAAATGAGACATTCTTAACTTTATTAATGAATATGAGGCATTTGTAACTTTCTTATATAAGATTTTCCTCAAGGAAAAGCGAATTAAAACTGCAACTATTTTTCTTCAAATAGAAGTGTGCATAGCGTTTTTTATGGAGCAAAGGGTGGCAATGAAATATTAATCTACTATTAAAAAATAATGGAAGATTTCCCTAAGTAATAAGGATTCAAAAAAGGCAAAGAAGGATTCAAAAGCATAGCCAGCTGGAAAAGGATATTTATCTGGTGTAAATTTTGTTTCCTAATTAATAGGACCAATTATTTCCATAATTTAAGCAAATAGAACTAGCATTTATTTCCTTAACTATTACAATTATGTATATACATCCAACTCCAAAGTTCCATCAAATGAGATAAATGAGCAAATGTACAAAACACTTTGACTTTTGTGGTTGGAAGATAATTAGAAAAAAAAATCGTCAAACGTTTTTCTCACACAGAAAAGTTTGAAGGACCAAAATATTTTTCTTACATTAATCTAGAACACAAAGTTACTAGATTCCATCTGTAAAAGTTGCTGAGATATCAAAAGACAATTTTACTGGTGAAGAACATTTTCCCTACCTCTGAGGTGTATGAGCAAGACTTTCTCAATTTTTTTCACAGAAAATTACATTAATTAAACTTACCCTATAAATATCATACTACAACGCAAACGAACGAACAGATAGCAAAGAAATTTGTTATTAGAATATGCACGAAATGTGCTCACTGAATTTCGAAAAAAATTCCAGTCCTAAAATGCCAGAAGGCACCTTTTCTGGGAAAACCTTAAATGTAACATAATAAACGACCACAGCAGAATACAGAAATAATATTAACGACTCATAACATGAATTATAATTAATAAAATGTAAAACCGGTAAAAAAATGTCAATTATAGAAAAAAATATCAAAATTTGCATGCTAGCGAAGAAGAGAAAGCTTTATGATATTCAGATTAGAGAATGAAACGTTTGAAAACGTTGTCATGCTTTATGTCGTTGTTCCCGGCTGTAATATATGGCGACATCTGTAGTTGAACGGCAAACGTTTGGTAAAACGTTTTTACGAAAGCAAGGGTAAGGCTTTTGAAGCAATTTCTTGAGTTTTGTCGCGTAAAGAGCCTATAGCGTGGACCAATGTATATTGAAGGTGTCCTAGCTATGATTAATAGATTTAAAGCGAAAGGGACATTAGGAGTTCAACCTGGAAGAGACCGTTATCCCGTCACGTCCATACTTTTTGATGGTGTCAAGACAGCTGTTACCATACAGACACAGACATCAGAATATGAAGGCAGTAATGTCCCAGAAGTTTCTACAGACAGGCCATTTTTACAGCACCGTCCAAAAAATGCTGAGAAACATAATGTACTACTTCCGATACAAGATCCAACATACCCGTGCTCCTTGATAGGGACGAACCACAACGTCTCTCATTAGCAATCAGTTTTTTCAACAGAATTGTCAATTGCTCTGTTATGGCCTAGGAATATTCTATAGAACGACGAAGCACACACACAGAATCGCGGCACTTAGGCTAAGGAAAGTCGAATGATCCAATCGGAAATATCCCCACAATCTCGAAAGGTGACTATCTGGTTTGGATTCACGGCGACATTCATACTTGGGTCATCCTTCTTTGAGGAAATAACTACACGTGGTCCTGTCACATGATCTATTACGCATCGTTGGTATCATGACATACTGCGTAGTTTACGTTTATTGTGCTGCATATAGTCAAGGCAGGCCTTATATCGACCATTTTCATGCAGGACCATGCGTCCTCACATAACCATGAGTTCGTAAATGTGCAATTCCTCCAATAATTTACAGACAAGAAAGTTATTAACCGCTTCTTTTATATTCCATGATCCGAACGTTCTCCAGGTCTAAATTCTTGTGATTTCCCCTTTAATACTCTGATGTATCTTAGATGTATTGCGACATTGAATGACTTAGAGAACTACATAATGTTCTCGGTGTGAAGCTTCACAATTTATCAGTTACTATCTACTATTGATCACACAATCCATCCATCGACTTGAAATTTTGCTGGAGAATTAAGGTAGTCACATGAAGAGTCTTTCCGTGCATCGTCATCGACACGATTAACAAGTGCTCCTCTGGCGCAATTTTGTCCTAATCTGTTCTGGGAAAGAAAAGGAAAAAAAGGAACATTTTTCCCCTCAAACAGTGCATTGTTATTTTTTCCTTAATGTGGTTCAATGACAAGGTGATCAGAAACTAGTCAATAAATATTGTTTCCTTATTCCGTTTTGGCAATTTTTTGTGTTAAACTTAATTTTTTTCTGGAAAAGGCTTCGAAATTCCCTGAGTGCATCTCATGCATAGTTTACATACCAAATTTCGTTGTAGTATGCTGTTTAAAGGAGAAGTTTAACTATAACCACTCTTTACGCACAGTTAATGAAAGATTATTAAAAGAGCAGAATCAGATAAGGACACACATATTAGCTTTCAAACAATTTAAAAAAATGATCAGATAAAACATAAATTAAAGTTCTTAAAAACTTGTTCAAACTGATCATCTTTTTTATCTTAACAAAATTACATTCTTTTGATGATATTTAAGCATGTGATGATAGTTGAGAGTTTAATCTGTGATTTAAGGGTTTTTTTTAATTCATCGGTTAAAAAATATACAGAACTTGTACTGATAAAGTCAATTCATTCCTCAGTTCAGAAATAAGCGTGTAATTATATATGCAACTGTTGTACCAGTCCACGGACATAAGAATATTGCACTGAAGTCAGTTATTATACTAAAATGTCTCTATACGGTCGGTTTTGGAAGGTTGAGATCTGAATTAACTGTTTGTGCTCTATCTTCAGGGCACCTTACAAAAATAAATCAAACTGTGTATTCATCCAACGCATGTATAATACCTCATCCACACCGTTTCTCTTCAGGAGAGTAATAAATAGTTTCTAAAATGTTCTGCATACTTCATAGGAGGATGCCGACAATTTGACAAACAGCTTTTGAATTCTTTTACAAACAGGCTGACATTGTGACTACATATAGTATAAATCATTTCCCTATCAAAACATTCCTTGTAACTGAAATATATCATTTTTTTAAATAATGTACAACTGTGAGTAAAGAAATTAATTTTCTTGAAAAACATTCCATTACATCTCTAAGATATTTTAAATATTCACTACCTTGATTTTCTTTTCGATTCTTTACAAATTCCTTCTTGCAGCTGTTGACCTGTCAAAGTGAACAACATTATGTTTGCATTGATTAACTTTGCATATAAGAAATAAATATTTTTCTCTAAATTTGTGATTGATCCCTCTAAATTTTAAACTTACAAATCTTTAAATTTTATGGATAGAAATTTGAAACTTTGGGTAAGCATAAATGAATGTAAAAAAAATATTTTGCTAACTGATGCTTTTGCACAAAATGATACGCTCTTATTATGCAATGAAAAGTGGACTTCATTCGTCCTAATGACAATGAACAACCATTGTGGGTCACGTTCCATTTGTACCAGCACTCATGTAAAAAATGTTTTGTCTTCCATATGTATGTGCCGGTGATAAATGGGGAAATGCCAATATATTGCATGGATAGGTGCATTATTCCGGACAGAATGCATCGAATTAACGATTTCGGGAAGGGCCCGTCACTTGCAAGCTCTTCCCGTTAATTTATTGGCCACCAATTCTTCATATATACGTTTGATAGCATGGACCTCAGCGTAGGCAACCTTTCAATCTCCTTGTTTCCTCAAATCTAATAAATGAATTGTATGCTTAAATCAGTATCCCATTCATTGAAATAAGGTAGCTTTTCTCAATGCGCATTTTTCGCAATATGCAGTTATTATATATTTTATGTAAGCCAGTAAATTAAAAATACTAAATAATTTTGGAAAATCATACCCTCTGTTTCCAGATTTCTAAATGAAACTTGGCTGGAAATAATTGCCAATTTATTCCAGCCAAGTTTACCATTCTTAACGAAAATTTTCGATAAGAATGGTAAAACTTCGATATGGTAACCATAAAATGCTGCCGTAATCGAATGATGAATCCATTTCCTTACAGGTGTTTTACTACTAGAATAGTTTGTATAAAACGTCTCGGTGTAACGTGCAAATGCTATATTTCGATTATTTTTGGATTCATTTTTTTCTTAAACAAGTAAAAAAATTCGATGTTTTCTTTGATCATATTTGCTCAAACCGATATTTTTCCTAGCATCTTTTTATATTAGAAATTTTTAAAGTTTTCACGAATTTATAATACTCCCTTTATTTTTATTTTGAAAAATAGCAATATGTAAGATTCAATTTTCATTCTTGGAGAATTTTAAAACGAAATGTTGTATGTCTATCGCATAACAATGCATAAGATAAGTCATATAATTCGATGAATAATTAAATTTATAGACTGAATTGATGTGGAGGTATAGATTTTCATTATTTACAAATTCAAATACATGAATGGAAATAGGTAAGACATGCGGAGCATATTTAAAATAGCACTTTAAAGTTAACAAAGGCAAAGTAAAATATTTTCAACAAATTCAAATTTTCATTCAAGAAATTGGTATAGTATGCATAATTTCCCCCAAATAATTAACTACTTTTAATTTACAGGTTTTGATAGATTACAAAAAATAGATTAAATATACTTATTGTTGAATGGATTTTTATTAGGAAAGAATATTATATTTTTGCATTTTCAATTTCAGATATTCCTCAAATATTTGGTGTTTATTGATAAATTAACTAATAAATTTGAATTACAATTTTTAGGGGAAGAATTTTCTTTAAATATGTAAATATTTGTTCTAAAAAACTAAAGTGCAATTTTGTTGTATGTATGATTGAGAAATTAAATGTAAATCTTTTTTTAGGTGTATCAAGTCAATTCTGTTTGAAGAGGAAGCAATTGAGATCCATAATATAACATTTGAGATCATTCTTTGGTAAGTTATTTAAACGTAAATAGAATTCAATTTTCTGAAAAAAAAAAGGAATTTTAAAAACATATTTCGTAAATCATTTTAAGTACACTCGACAACTAATAATTGAACAGTAAATGAGAAATTCCTCTTTTCTGCAGATGTATTTTGTTAATTCATTCAGCAGAATCTCCTTTCTCTTTTATTGCTACCTATTGTTTCATTTTTAAACCCAATAACTCTTTATGTCATTAAAATTAACTCTAGAGGCTTTATAAGCATCTTTTTATGAAGCCTCCTAAAGAGAGTTATTTAAATGAAAACTCAACTCACATTTTTAATAAGATATTTTAAGTTGCTTAGTAAACCCTCTTTATCGGAGCTGAGGGACTCCAAGAATTTCTATTTAAAGTTAAATAGCTTTTTAAAACATTTTTATTATTAAAAACTATATTTTCCTTAAATGAGCGACAATAATTAATATATATTTCCAAACACAGCATTTATATTATTATACACAAAGCAATAATTAATTCTAATAACATGATAGAACATAATTAGTAGTTTCACTAAAGTTCAGTTAAAATGATACTATTGAAAATTCATAACTGAAATGAAACAGAAGAGGGTGACCAAATTATAACCAAACCAGTCAATTTGAAGAAAATACATATAGGATTCAAAACGCAGATACTTTTAGTAATAGTTGTCAGTATTAAATTTTCCTTAAATATAGTTAGCGTACGTATCGAGTTACTGAAACTACAGAAATTTTGATTCAGGTAAGCTCGGTATTCAATATTTTAATGATAATTCATCGGGAGCTTTCAAGGTAAGTAATTATGCCTTATTCAGTGAATAAGAAAAAATATGTTATTACTAATGCTAGGTGTCTAATCAATAAATGAAACAATCTAAATCTATTGAAATGACACTTAAAATTTTCTTTTCAAAAAGTGAAAGCTACATGAATAATTGAGGATCCTGAAGAAATACGTTGATTTTAAGGAATACAATGTTTTAAATCCATGTTTCGGTTCCTTTTCGACAAAAAAATGAGTTCGTATTTCATTCTAAAATGGGAAATTTTTTTTTCAAAATATTGGAAATAAAATCTTTCAAGAGAAAAAAGTCAATATTGTACTGTTCATTCTAGTTCCAATAACAAATTCTTTAAGTATAAGAAATGCTATCTAACCCATATTAGTATTCTTCTCATGCAGAAGTAGAGTATAATATTTAAATAAAAAGATGTCATAAAGCGGAACTCATTAATAGAAATGTTCCCTTATAGTCCATAATTAGTGTATTTAGTAAAACCTTTGATAGTATATCCAATTATTTGAAAATTCTTTCTCTAGTGTCTAACAGTCCTTTGTATTCTTTCTAGGGTAATTCTTCTTCTGTATGGAATTAATTAAAATAATGCCAAACTGTCAGTCATAAGAAGACCAATTCTATATCGAATTTATATTTATTGTCACTGATCTTTTGCCATCCATCATGTAGTTTCAAATATGATTTCAATAGCTTTTAAAATATAAGCAGTTTTTATGGAAGAAATGTTGAAATTTGGATATATTAGATTAGTAGAAACTTGAAACTTAAAAAATTTTCTCTTTTTCTTATATAATTGCAATATATGATAATCCCAATGAAAGTGGGACTAGGCTTCGTATTCCAAGTGACAGAGCCTTGAGTTTCTCTAGTAGATAGCTGTGTATTTCATGAAATATGTCAAATCAAATGGTCAGTGGTGATGCGTTTTGGAGTGGAGTGATTAAATAGTTGATGTTGAGCCAACAATTCTTCTAAAGCGGTTTAAAGAGCAATTTGCAAACATTTCAAGGCAGCAATGGCTCCAAAAGCTACAGTCTAAAAAATAACATTTATGAGATTGCAAGGATGACATGTAGGGTAGCTTTTTTTTCAATTTTGCAGTGATATTAACTATAACATCGTGAGCACGTCTGAAATGACACGACCAGTTCTATATGACTTCTTGAAACATAGTTGCTTCATACTATATTTCTCTTGACATTCAAAACTGCCTACCGAAGAAATTTCAGTATTCTACAATTAGTCTCACTTTCATACAGGAAAACATGATACTTTTCAAAAGAAAGCCCCTAAAACTACAAAAAATAAGACTAAAAACAATCTAAATTATTTTAATAAGTTTTAAAAGAATAATTTAATAATCTAATTCGATGGCAGTGAATAACTTATCAAAAAATCAAGTAAAATATCAACTTGTATTCATAATCCTTCTTTCTGGAATAATTTATCTCTTCTATAATAACCCAACTGATTTAAATCAATTTCAGTAACAATCGAATCAAATGTATTCATTTTCAGCTGTAATACACTCGTGAACAAAAACTAAGCAACAAACGCAAAAAGACGGAGTACATATGAAAAATGGGGAATTAAAACACACATAAGAGACAGAGGTTATATTGACGAATTCAAATTGGTAAGCATAATTAACATAAAGCGCAATCCCACAGTCACACCGTAACACCTTGAAAAACGGACACCGGACATATGCTTTAGTTCACAAGCAGCGATAATTCCTTGAAATCTGACATATCCAAAGAAGAAAGAATGAGTAAAAGAAACTATTTGCACAATGAGGTGTATTGGAGGGCTGTCGGTATGTTGCAGCTGGTTCAAGACAATCTGCTGTAGTGACAACCATAGGATTTAGAGCTGTTATCAAAGGAATCAAATGCCAATAGAAGATATAGGTTTGGTAAAAGGTGAATCACAACATTGTCAGACGTTAGCTACCCGTTGCCATCAGCACAACAGTTGGCATCGCAGTTCTCTGTTGAAGCAGCAAAACCCAAATTACCCAAAACTGCGTCGCTAAGACTATATACAGGCCAACTGTTTGCACGACGACCTGTCGTTTGGGTGTCTTTTCCCCCAGTGTACGTCAAAGCGCGTTTGCATTGGGATCGTGAGCCTCGCAGTTGGGCACCTGAGCAGGAAGGGTTACGTAAGTATTTATCGATGACTCTCAATTTGACATCCAGAACGATTCCCCAAGAGCAAGGATTTGACGAGAGCCGGGGACTCTAAACATTGTTGAAAGAGACCTTTGCAGAGATGGCGGTTTACTAATTTGGGAAGGAATAGCACTGAACGCCCACTACGACTACCATGTTTCCAGTTTGGGTTCCGTTCCCGCTGTCCGATGCCTTGATGAAATCCTACCCCCATTTGTGGCCCTTTTATTGTTGTAAAGGGTACTAATACGATATTTATGGACGGTAACGTTTACCCACACAAACCACGATTCGTACGAGTTATCTGAAAAGTGACGCAAATAGCGTGGCCTGCTAAATAACCATAGAGCATGTGTGTCGAGAGAGATGGATTTGCAAAACGCACCAGGCACCCTCCACGAACTCTAATGGGTCTGATTACAGGAATAGGCATGACTGTTGCAACAAATAATCAACAACATCATTGCTAGTATGCTTCGCCTTTGCCAAGTTTGAAATTCACTTAAAGGGTATAATATCCGTTATTAGCACGGGATTCACATGGCACATTATGCTTACCAATTTTTTTTCGTGCCGTGACGACCTTAATATATGAATTTTGGTTTCTCTTTGTTTTGTTGTTTGATATGTGGGATAGTAATGTTACACCTGCCTCGTGTTCAACTTTCACGCATTTCCATTAAATAGTTTTTGTTTCATTTCGGGTTTCGAATTTGCTGCTTATTTTTGAACAGAAGTGTAATTTAGACAATTTAAAGAATTTTTCGAAACTCATAATGTTCATTTTTGAAATGTTACAGAATAATTCTTATTTAAAAATTGAATATTTGTTTTTTAAGAGTGGAAGTACTAAAACTATCGATATATAATGAAAAAATATTTTTAAAAATTTCAGTATTTTTTCTGCTTTTATTCTAGTGTATAATTTAAATGTAAATGTTTTTCTAATATATCACCTGTAGATTCTATTTTTTTTAAAAACCGCTATGACTAAAGGTTAATAAGTCAAAACATCTGGTAACAAGCTATAAAAACGCCTGAATATTTTAATCTTCTCATCTATTGAAACAAGTTTCTTTATGCTTTAACAGATCAAATTTACATATGAACATATGAAACTCTTTGCACTAGCTACATAATTATTACAACAAAAGTTGATTTAAATACTTCGATTTATTTAATAGTATCATTATACCGTAGAATGTTTTTGAAATTCATATTATGATAAAATTTGGCAAGTAAGAAACATTTGCTTCATAGGTAACTCCAAGTTTATGAATAAATTATATTTATTATAATTTGACGCAGACACATCAAAATATTTTAGACTTAATTTTCATTGTCGCATTACATTTCTGTTGTCGTTTTTAACTTTGCCTTCCGGGCTGTATATTTCTTAAAAGCTGATATTTCAGTGATCATTAGAATACCCTACTCCTCGTGGTAGTAATCTGATGGGATTGTTATCACCAAGAATGAAAGATACAAGAATGAAAAGAAATTCCTCCTTTGCTAGATGAAGTAATTTCAGTGACATTTACTCTCTCAAGAAAGTAATCTTTTATCCCAAGTGATAAAAAGCATTATTGGCTTGTTTTAATTTTTTCTGTTGTTTTTTTTATAGTAACACTGATTTCTTTATCAACATATTGATTAATTACCTGCAGAATGTTTTCTTTCGAAGTGTAGTTTTTATATTTCTGCTTCATTTGAAATTCATACCTTCATATTTTTCTTGATAGAAATGCCTTTAAATATAGAATTTTTTTATTGGCACAATTGCAATATGAGACAAGAAATTTGGCCACCAGGCTGAGCTATGAATAAAAATATATCTTTAAAATCTTTTAATGTATCAATGAATGAAACTGATTTTTATTATTTATTCGGGAAAGGAGAAATTTTGTTCCTTAATTTTAAAGACTGAAATTTTCATTTTTTCTTCACTAAATAATCTTTATAAATTTTTCAACTTTTAAATATGCATTTGAATTAAAGAAGACAGGTGAATTAGTTAATATACATACTTAATTTCATTTTACTTTTCGAAAACATTTATGTTGAATCTACCCTAATTACCTACGCTACCAAAATAGTATTACTAAGCAAAGATAGAGCAATTAATTAACTATATAATTATTTGATGGAAAACGGAAATGAAAGCCTATTGGACTATATTTTTAGACTTTATAGTTTTTTAAAAAAGTTTTTTGTTTGGAATGCTTTAATAATCCTTTTTAATCAAAATTTTGTCTTGAAATGGTCATGAAGGTAGAAGTTGCTTGAACTTTGCTTGTAAAAAGTCTCCTCACAACATTTTGGCTCCCTTCCCTTTAAAAGGGTCAATATTTGGTCTTAATATCATCTGATCATTTGAAAGAAAAAGGACATATGACTTGGTTGCTGTTGCTGAGTAGGATTTCTAATAACATTCAATATCTTTATCCTCAAAAAATGCACACGACTGTTTCTGAAATGACTTAGAACTCGCGACTTGCTTGGACTCAATTTTTAAAAAACTCAACCGAGGTAATATAAGCATGCAATCACTTCAAATTTTCCATTAATATGTAAACAAAAAAAATTAGGAAATCAAAATTTGTCTGGTCACTACAGGATCTGAAAAATAAATAAACTAATAATAAATAAAATTTTGATTACATTAATTTGAAGAGTATTCTTAGAAACCGCGATGTCAGTGATAATTTTCAGTACGCAATTACATAGTTTTAATTTGCCCTCATTTCTTTTTAAGCTTATTTTTAATTTGCGACCTATTTTGTATTCATGAAAGAGTAACGAGAATTAATAAGATTTACAGATTGAATAGTGTTCTTTGTTTGCAAACATTTCAGTCGTTTAAAAATAACTAACTCAGCTTGTGCTCTTTCAAAATGTTTTTTAACTAAAATAATTGGAAATATTTCTTTCAATATTTTTTCTCTGGCGCAAAAGTTTCCTTATTTATACCAATTGGTTGCTAAAAAGGTGTCTGTATGGTAAACATTAAATATATTTTCGTTCGAGTCTAATATGCTAACGCACTGATATTATGATTTATAATATGAATTTCGATTGGCTTTATTCTTTATGAATATTTTATTAAGTACAAGATTTATTACTGTTCTGTAGATCAAAGATCTTAGAAAGTAGCGAGATAAGGAACAATCTAAAGGAATTTACGAAAGCAAATTTTAATGAAGGAAAATATTAATAATAAAATTAATCAAAATATATTTATTTATTATAATACTTTGTATATCTTCTGTTTATATCGAAAATTATGTCTTACATTTTTTCTTTAAAAACAATTTTTTTACAAAATCATGCACATTAAAACTATGTATAAAATAAAAGAGTTATATTAAATAACCCAAATATTAACCTCTTTTTCTTATTGGAGTTTGGTCGAAACAAATGCTTAATACAATAAATTATATTTTATCAAAAGTAAAAGTGATGTTAGGAAGCGGTTTATATTTTTGTATGCTGAGAGAAAAAAATTTCATAAAATAAATAAAATATTCTTTAGATAAATGAAATTTATTATTATTTTTTTGAAGTATCTGAAAAATTAAAAAATTTTCCGCTAAAGTCTAAAAGTATTTGTAATTTAGTATATGAACTCTAAATTTTCTAAAGTATATTTATTTAGAATTTATCATTGATTTTATTTATTTATAAGAACAATAATTCCAAAATACTAGAAATAATATGTTATAACGAGTTCAAAATTAAATAATCTAGAATTAATGTGTTTTAATCTCCTCGTAAATATTTTAATTTGTCTACGATCATTACGATTATTCACCTGTATATGCAATTTATCTAAATGACATCAGTATAGACGGTGATAACAAATTTTTGAAGTTATGATTATGATTAATATATCCAAAGAACGCGAAAAATTCAGAAATCTTTTCGTAATTGAGTACAGTTAAAAATAGGTTTTGTGGACAAGCATAGAATTTTATATAATTATTAGAGCGTAAATTAATTACAGTAATACTTATTTAAGGAATTTTCCTTATCATCTATTGCATTAGTTACGATCAATTTAACCATTATTAAAGAATGTTTATCATTTATAATGCTGTTGGGCAACTAAAATTGCATGCCTTTTAAAATGAAAAACGAACAAGAATTCATGATAAATCAGATGGAAAATAGCCGATTTTTTGAAAACATCTGTGATCTCATAATTTTAAATTATTTGAAGTTATCTATGCTCATTCCTTTCGTAGTATCCGTACACGTATTTGGAAAATTACTTTGAATAGAAAGTAATAGTTTTCTATTTTAATTAATAATTCTTTTGAATTAAAATTTCAGATTTTTTTCTTTTAATGTGTGATTGTTTTAGTAAGCTATAAATTATATAAGCATTAAAACATATTCAGTGTTCATTATCTATTAAGGGCAACAATGAGTTTTTTTCAGATATTATAAGCCTCCTTATCCAAAAGAATTTCATGATCTGATATAATAACATGGAAAAAATGTGAAACAAAAAATTTGGATAACAGTGCATTCAAAATGAACTGTCGCTATGCATCAAAGAAGAAAATTAAAATAAACAAGCGACAATATAAATAAAACAAAACAATATTTAAATTTAAAATTTTATTTCCCAATCTCCAGGTTCCCAGTTTTGAATAGAAAATCTTATTGGAAACATTTTTATGATTAAAAATGTTCAAATAGTTTTAAATTTTTATTTGGCTGCAACTAATTTTACAGAAATAAAATTCATTCCTGTAGAATTCACTTGTTTTGAAGAAATGTCCCAAAATTTCGTTAAAAAATATCTTGCAACATTATGGTGCATAACGAACGAAGAAAATTTCTTTTGCGAGTATTAAACACAGATAAGTAAAAGAATAAAATATAAAAAGTTGACTACCATAATAATGCTAAAATTTAGTTTACTTCAATATTTATTTTAAATATTAGATTCAAACTTTAATCATTTTAACCTATAGATGATAACTAACTATTGATGATAAAGGGAAAAAATTTGTTCTCTCCTGATAATGTCGTCGTTTCTCCTTAAATGTTAGGCTCAAACGAATCATCTACCCCCTGTGATGGTTTACTCAACTTCAACAGTTCATAATAATTCACACCAATCTGGTTCAACCCTACTAAAAAGCATAAATTAGCACCGTCGACGTCGAGGCATGTTGTGTTGCAACCCGCTGGTTCAGCGCCTTGGCGTTTCTCTGCGTCGCCTGGAATTCTGGCAACCCTATATCTGTTCGTATAAAATTATTATTGCAGATATAATCATGTTCTGATAGCGAGCAACCGGCGCTATATCCGGTATGAACCAGGTTATACTTGGTAAGAATTGTTAATATAGTTTAGTTAGTAAATAAATGTTTGTTACTGTTCGGACTGTTCAATTATGTTCTGGATTTTACTGACTTACTGAATGAATATTGATAGAGATGGTAAACGGAAACCTCTCCAAAATTCCACATGTTGGAACATTTCCCATGAGTTTTTTCTTTTAGAATTATCATAGTAGAACCATTTTTTGCCACCTGTCACAATGCGATCTAGAAACCTCTTCCAATTTGGTCTTTGAAATAATTTTTAACAAACAAAGAAACGTATTTTAACATCCCTCGGCTTCAGCTCATACGGAAACCAATTTCCTTGGGTGCGGGGCTTTTCGAAATAGATTTCTGAGTTCTCGTAATGATTTTGTCAGTTCCTATGTTTGGTATGAATTTTCACCAATTACTGCTTCCAAATTAGAATTCTTTTAAATTCCCTCTCTTTCCTCATCCTGTCGGTCCTTGACACCAATATGATAGTTTTGAAGGCATTGAAACCCCACTCGGCACGTGCTTTCACTAACATCAGACTCTTCATGAGATTATTCAATGCTCCTCAGCAGCAGTTTTCTTCAAATGAAAGCAAAAAAAAATCAATACTTCCGGCTGAGGGCAAGAATTTAGCCCGAAAGCTGACACATTATTGATCGAAGATAAATTTATGATGGAAACACAAATTCATTAATGTGGTGCTGTCATTACGTAATCAGATATCCAAACTTACTGCGTGACATTTTTGATCTGCCTATTTCGACCAGTAGTTATGTTACAACTATCTATCGAAAAACAATGGAAGCAAAATTGTACATCTAATATTTTTATGAATATAAAAACTCCGCACTTTTAACACCTTTATAATTTTTATACCAATATTTATTCCTTTGTGAGTTGTTCATTTTATATCATAATATTTTAACTAAAATTATTTGAAAGTAGCATCAATAATTTTGTTTTGATCCATATTTTATAATAGGTCATATTCTATGTCTAAAACACTTAAATAATTCAAATCACATTGCCCTTATATTTTTAAGATGATAAATTTTGTTTCTTGTGTTTGCATATTCTACAGATGACTCATTTCAGACTTGAGTAAATTCTAAACCGTGTGATAAACCTGTTTGTAGGTTGATACTTGATAAACCAAGAGCCTTTTCCTAGGCCTATTGTTCCTTAAACTTTCTGACAGCAGGAACAAATGCTCATTTCCTGCCCTCGTACTAAACTCTAAGACTAACCGCATTCTAAGATGTGAGGTATTTTCTTTCTCTGTCCCACTCTTGCAAACCTCATTCCAAAACAAGGAATCAGATTTTTCCATCTGATCTCCCACCTTTTTCCAGACCTCACAAATATTTTACCTTTTTTTGGATTCATGTGACTCGTTACGAAAGCTTCTCATCCAATCTCTGATTGTTTGAATCTTTCTCTAAGGCTTCCGAAATGGTTCTTAATGAATAGAAAAATTAATAAAATGAAAATGACAATAATGCAGAAAGGGACCGTGGTTTTAGCTTTAAGGAGACTGATTATAATCAGGAGCAAATTTTTGAAAGATCAAATATTTAATGAATTATTATTTTTAGATTTAATTTTTTTGTTATTTTTAAATGCGTAATTTATCACAGACACGAAGAAGATCTCATCCACTGATAATCCAAATTATATCAGGGCATGGGAGATTTTCAGTATGTTTCCAAAGATTTGGAAGAATGCAGGGAAATAAATGCATTTGTGGAGGAATCGGTACTATTTGCCACTATTTAAAGGGATGCATAGAAATTTTGGAATTAAGAAAGAATCTGAAGTTGAAATTAGTGACTTAAGTATAGTACTTATGGTACTAGGTAATATTGAAATTCTTAACGACATGATGTCGAAAATTGCCAGCTTTTTACCAACTATTTGAATGTTTGAAAGTTTTCGGATTTCTGTTATTGTAAAATTTTATATTTGAGAAATATTTAGAATTTCCCGGAGATTTTCTTTTAGTGATGCCCTCTTCCTTGTTTAATTGGAAGATGAAGTGGAAGGACCATTATTGGCCACATTGTAGCCAATTACTTCGAAGAGAATGTTAGTTTGACAAATAGGTCAATATTAGGGCGAACAATACTAAAGATAGCAGTCTTCCTCAACAATTCCTGTCTACACTTCTATGTTTAGTTGTAGCGAGATGGTCGTCTGTGTATAAGAAGAAATATGCGATTCAAAGTCGGTATCTTATTATTTGATATAAACTTTAAGAAGTAGCAATCAAGCAATATGTAAGAATAAAATTATTTAATTATAAATTTATAAAGCTAGTAAAATATTCATATGATAGTATCCTACCCTCTATTCAGCCTTCAAAATCTCAATTTTCTAATAATCCAGTCTTCAAAATGAAATAAAAATGTACGTCAATACTTCAGATTCTAATTTGTATACAGAATCAATAGAAATATGTGATTCACTGAAGGATAATTTCAAATATACCAAGTCCAAATAAGTGATTGCTTGTTGTAATAAAGATTAGAATTCGAGGAATTTTAATACAATATAATTTTCTCTACCGGTTTTCATATGAAGGTAGTATAAAATTACTTTTACCATAAATGTTCACTATCAACGTATCACACTATTGTATCTTTTACATATTCTTTACATTCAGCATATCCATTTTCGTACCTGCTATGGAAATTCATCGTGAAAATAACCGTTAAAATATCTTTTACTGAAGGTCATCTTCGAACTTTCCATTTTAGATATTGTTAGAGGCATTCTTTCATTAAAATATTCATTTCAGTATCCCTTGCTGAAATTCATCCTTAAAATTTTCAATTAAGTATCCCTTACTGAGATTCATTTTTAAAAGCTGCACATGTTGATCAGAATCTCAAAGAAAACAAAATACTGCTAGAGTCTTGCGCTTTGTATATCTCGGCAACGATGGCACTGACTGTCCTTTTGACCGAAAGACTTAAAAGAAAGAGACGATGCTATGTTGCCCTCCCTTAGGAAATCTTATGTAGTATATATGGTAAAATTCAACGAGTAGGTTCTATGATATCAATTCATGAATATGTAATATGTTATCACTTCATGATATCATATCTTAATGATTTGAGAAAGAGGATAAATCGTATTTCATTTCTCCACTGAAACCTTCATCTGAAAAGGTGATTTCATTCTTAATCTAGGAATTCATAATAGAACATTATGAAATATTTGTTTTTTAGACAGATTATTTAATGCTGACAATTCATTTTCATATTTTTAAGATGAAATCCTTATGACTTATTTTGTATACAGTCTGCGTTTTACTGCTTATATGCAATTCTCCTCTTGCAGTTCCCGAAAACTATACCATAACTCATATTGTATGTTTCAATTTGCTTCAAATAATTTTGAAAGTTTCAGTTTTTCATGAAATAACTGATTAATGCAGATTTCAAAAGGTTGAAAGTCTATCTCGGTAACTGAAGCAAACATTTAACAGCATACTTGCTTTAAATTATACCTGTTAATGAGGTGGCGTTTATTACAGGATTTTCCGAAAATATTCAGCTGCCATATGGCAACCCAATCCAATTATTTTTATTATTGAAAATCGTTAAATAAATTTGCTTGAAAATAAAAAGAGTCGAAATATATTTTTATCATTCACTTGTAAAAAGACCGCTACTGTACAAATGCCTAGAATATTAAATGAGAACAGTCAAAAATTTGCCATTCGCTAGAAGAATAGAAAAAAATTGGTCGTACTGTGCATGATTAATATGATTGCTTTATATTTCTAAAAATTGAAGCTGAAATTGTTACTTTTTGAGTAGACGAAATATCTGTTATTTATTTACAAGAAAGAAAAAAAAAGAGGCTCCTTGTACCCTCTTATACCGAATGAATTATATATATATATATATATATATATATATATATATATATAATTCATTC